>JBBPMY010000942.1:0-10503 GCA_038090615.1 Phylloporus gajari
CCGCACTCAACAAAGTCCTCGGTCGCGAAGTCTACACCTCCAATCTCCAACTCGGCGGTACTCAAATCATGCACAAGAATGGTGTATCACACCTCACCGCAGCCAGCGATTTAGAGGGAGTTACCCATATCCTGCAGTGGCTGTCGTATGTCCCTGAAGTAAAGGGTGATCCATTGCCTGTCCGCGAAACATCGGACCCTTGGGACCGCGATATTGCTTATGTTCCACCAAAGGGCCCCTATGATCCTCGCTGGTTCATCGAGGGAAAGGTGGATGAGCAAACGTCGAATTGGTTACCAGGCTTCTTCGACAAAGGGTCTTTCCAAGAAACGCTGTCCGGATGGGCGCAGACTGTCGTCGTTGGTCGTGCACGTTTGGGCGGCATTCCTACCGGTGTCATCGCTGTTGAGACGCGTACCATTGAACGTGTTATCCCCGCGGATCCCGCCAATCCCGCGTCATTCGAACAGAAGGTCATGGAGGCTGGGCAAGTTTGGTACCCTAATTCGGCGTACAAGACGGCACAGGCCATCTTTGATTTCAACCGTGAAGGCCTCCCGCTCATCATATTCGCCAACTGGCGTGGTTTCTCTGGTGGTCAGCAGGACATGTATGACGAAGTTCTGAAACAAGGCTCGAAGATCGTCGATGGCTTGTCCAGTTACAAGCAGCCCGTCTTTGTCTACATTGTTCCTAACGGAGAGCTTCGTGGCGGTGCTTGGGTAGTCCTCGATCCCTCCATAAACTCCTCGAAGATGGAGATGTACGCTGATGTTGACGCACGTGCTGGTGTGCTCGAACCTGAGGGTATTGTTGAAATCAAGATGCGCCGAGACAAAATTCTTACGCTCATGGAACGTCTCGACTCTACTTATGCGTCCTTGAAGGCTGCCAGCAAAGATTCTAGTAAATCTGCCGAGGAGAAGGCTACAGCCGCGGAAGCGTTGGCTGAGAGGGAAACCTTTTTGCAGCCTACCTACAAGCAGATTGCGCTGTTGTATGCTGATCTTCACGAGTAAGTGTTTTGTTCTTTTCCGCTTTTGGGTCCACGCTCATGCCCGGTCTCAGTCGAACTGGTCGTATGGAAGCCAAAGGCTGTGCCAAATCTGCGGTGTGGAAGGAGGCTCGCCGATTCTTCTACTGGGCCCTCCGTGCACGTCTTGCTCGGTCCGAAGCGCTCGCTCAATTGGCTGAAAGTAACCCAGACGCAAGCCCTGAGCTCCTAGAGAAACTATTAGACTCGCTCATTTCTTCCGTCGACCATTCTGATAACCATGCTCTCGCAAATGCGTTGGAGGAGCTAGACTTGACGCATACACTGACCAGGTTGAAGACGGACCACCTTTTGCAGCGTTTCCTCGAAGCTGCGCAACAAGACAGGAAGGCTTCTATCGACGGTCTTATTCGACTAGTCGACTCGTTGTCTAATGATGAACGTCAGGTTCTTCAGTCTGCATTGCAGAACTCGCGCTCCCCTGGTTCGTTGGGTTTCACGTTGTGTTCTTGATTTGATCGCTGAGCGAATGACAGGACCTCCCTCGTATTCCAACTGAATGTGTGGCCATACCCCCACTCATGAATACCATGAATACCATGTCAAAATTACCGTCATGATGCACGTACACCGTTCTCTTTGTCATACCCTTTTGTTCCTCGCTCGCAGTGATAACGCAATTCGTAAAGATACCGCGTACTTCTACATAATTGTCACATACCATGCATGAAATGAGGATGCTCTGAAGTTTTGAATGACGCTGCGCACTCGTGGTCGGGCTTTGTTGGTGTTTTAAGTACGTGACTTTCTAAGGGACAACACAGCCACTTACTTATGATAATTTTCCGGCCGGTAACCAAATTTGATTATATGCCGATCATTGCTGCATCATCGATGTGACATGTTATATAAGCGAGACTTAGGACTCAGGTCCGTTCCCAACGTCGTCAAAGTATCTGACCGGAAATTTTAGATCGTCTTTTAATCATGTCAAGTTCACTACCTTCTGGTCATTTTCTCAACCAGCCTCGCCCTGACATCGTTGGTGGGGTGAGTGGCTTTGTCGACACAACCACTCTCGCCGCACACGACTTTGATGTCGATACACGAACTGGCTTCATGCCTCCCGATCCTCCAATTCACCGCCTTCCCGTCGAATGGGAGCCATGGGAGATGATCCTTGAACGAGCCCTGTCGTCGAAGCTGCAGCTTGCTGTGAAATCGGTGTTGACTGGAGAAGAAATTGCACGTTCTGCTTCATGGCGGGAGGGTGTGCGCAACGATGTAAGCAGGCTTTTTATTCCCTCCCGCTCTCTATTTACATACACCCTTTTTTCTTTTCCCCCTTTGTGTCAACCCAACACGCTCAGTTTCCAATCCTTTCCACTGAGCGCTTGACCACTTCCGAGCTCTTATTGCGGCGCGCTCACCACGTCCTCACCTTCATCATGCACCTATATATTCACACACTCCCACTCAACTCGGAAATTCGGATTCCATCAAGCATTAGCATTCCCCTCTTGGAGATTTCGGCTCATCTCCAACTCCCACCTATTGCAACTTACTCCGACACCGTTCTCTATAATTGGAATCTCAGATACCCTTCGGAGACAACACCACCTGCCCTTGACAACCTACAAAGCCAGGATCTTTTCACGGGCACAAATGACGAACAAGAGTTTTATCTAGCTTCATCCCGAATCGAGATCAGGGGCGTAGAAGCGCTTGATCTCATGCGATCCACGATGGACGAAATGTTCGTTGGAGATGAGATCGCACTGCAGCGGATTACTGGATACCTCCACAAACTCGCCTCTGTCATCGACGACCTGACGCGTATTTTGCTCGACATCAGAAAAGGCTGCGATCCCGAGTTCTTTTGTCATAGTATCCGACCTTGGTTTTGTGGCGAGGATTCCGATCCAATGAAACGCAAATGGGTGTTTGAAGGGCTCGATGAACATCCGGAGCTAGAGCCACCGACGGATTTGTCTGGCCCGAGTGCCGGCCAGAGCGCGCTTATTCACGCGCTTGATATCTTCCTCGGGCTGGAGACCAGCGGCGCATGTCAGGGTACCCACGATGACAGACGGACGTTACTCCGTCGCATGCAAATCTATATGCCGAGGCACCATCGCAACTTTTTGCGTCACTTGATCGCCAACCCGAGACCCGTCCGAGACTTGGTTCTCAAGGGTGATCCAAAACTTGTAGATGCCTACAATGACGCTGTGCGCGCTGTGAAACAGTTTAGAGATGCGCATATTCGAGTCGTTGCGATATACATAATCGGACCGGCAAGTCGGGAGAGGAGGGGGGCGGAGGATGCGGAAGTGGAGGACGAAAAACGGCATTTGAGGGGAACGGGAGGGACGCGTCTTGCGCAGTTCCTGAGGGGCGTACGCGACCAGACTGCAGAGGCTGTGGTCAGCACCGCTGACTTACTGGTCAAATAGAATGTGGCAGCATTAGGAAAGCAACTAGAGTAATAGATTATCGTCATCATTATGGTGAGTGAAATATACGTCAGTTTAGTGAGATCTGATATCTCCAGAGAGGATATTGTCGCCGCGTGATACCGTCTCGTGATTCGTGAAATGATGAAATCCGCCATTATGGGATCTGAGCTAGGTGGAACTGAAAGTTGCCAATCATCTAGAGCGACTTCCACAGGTGTACGAGCACTTGTATCGGCGGTTCGAACGCGACAGCCTGCAACCCAAACAGAGCCTCAGAGCCGTGTCGTCGACGGAAGGGTAGTCGATTACTCATTAGTCTTAGTCATTATCATATCATGTACTCGGTCCCTGATGAACTTGTCATGGGTTAGCCCGATATGTTTGACCTCTCCCAGCTTGCACTGTCGCTGGCAAGTTTCTTTCTCCTCCAGTTCGGTGTCCACATACCACAGGGAGAGCATGCCGTCAAGTCTGTGGCTGTCGTGGGTGCTGGCAGCACCGGTCTCGGCGTGTTGCGCGCCCTCGTCGACCTGCACGACAATGATCTTGACATAGTACTGTACGAGCAACGCGGGGACGTTGGTGGAATATGGTACGATCTTTCTTCTCACATATCGGTGAACTACCTCACGTTTATTCGGTATCGCGCAGGCTTCCGGACACACAGCCCGTCCATCCGCCCGTCCTGCCCGAGACTCCATTGTATCCCAACCTCCACACCAACATCCCCGTACCCTCAATGAGCTACCCAGGTTTCCCTTACTCACCAGGAACACCTTTGTTTCCGCACCACGACTACGTCGAAGAGTATCACCGGAACTTCACGATGCATTACAAACTCACGCCTTACATTATGCTCAACCACACTGTCCTATCTGCAGCCTGGATCGGGTCTTCAGAGAAGGGGTACTGGGATATCGTCGTGACGGATGCCGATGGCCGTGAGATGCAAAGGACGTTTGACCATTTGGTCGTCGCCAGCGGACACTATCACCACCCACGCATCCCTACTTTCCAGGGTCAGGAAGAGTGGCTGAAACACGATGGCGCGAGCGGTCATCGACGCGAGATCTTGCATGCAATGTTCTATCGTGAGCCGCGGCGCTATGCGAACCAAACGGTGGTCGTGGTTGGTTCTGGAGCAAGTGGGCAGGACACTGCCTCGCAGATTTCGCTGTATGCGCGCAAGGTAGACTTAATCCATAACTGTACTTTGTTTATTCTTAACGGTACCTAGGTTTATCACTCGGTGCACAGTGAGCATTATCCGGCAACAGGTCCCATAGAAGTCAAGCCGGAGACAGACTACTTTACATCTGATGCAATCGTCTTTGTTGACGGTTCACGCGCATATGACGTTGACGCTGTAATGCTGGGAACGGGCTATGACCTGCGTTTTCCGTTCCTCGAAGTCACAGGGGCAATCGCCGTAAAGCCAAATGTCAAAGAACGTGATTGTGGACTAACGACCAACCTGCGGTACGTTTTCCCGCTCCACGAGCACATCTTCTCCCTTTCCGCGTCCCACCCGCCAAACACCCTCGCATTCATTGGGCTCCCTACCCTTATTTCGAGCTGTCCCTTTGGATTTGCACAAGGTATATACGCGGCGCACGCCATTGTCAATGCAAGTCTGCTCGATGCACGCGAAACGCTTTTGAAAGCGCTTGACGCGAGCGAAGACGATTTGCGGGTGCGGGGTTACGATCCATACCACGTTGGCCACCGCATGGTTGAAGGATCCGCGTTCGACTACCAGGATAGACTCATTGGCAAACTCAAGGAACTGGGTGCGATACCCGACGATGGCACACCCTTTGTGGAGGCATGGCGCCGAGAGGCGTTGGGCACTTACGATTGTTTGAAACGAGGTTGGCAAAGGGTGGAGGATCTCGGGCTGCAAAAGACGTGGATGGAGGGGGTGGAGACGGAAGAGGAGTGGGTGGATATGATGAAGAGGTTGAATGAGTGGCAGGAAGAGTGGGAAACGGGACAGGGGCTAATTTTTCCCAAGGAAACGACGCTGTTTTGACCCTACTCCGTATCTTTGGAAGACAGCCTTTAGCAGTAATTCCCGCTGTGAATCGCCTTTATTAGCCCCTTTGCGTGGATCGTCGGAGAGAAACATAGATGTCTATATTGGATCGACGATGGAGCAAGGTCAGTCTCCACGTTGGTTTTCGGTCGTTTGTTGGATGCATTGAGCGTCAGGCATTTTCAATAGGCAATCCGTGCCTTTGCGGTGGCCGCTGGGGCGTAGAGGCGGAAACCGGAAAGGTGCCCAAAACGCTGGTTGAGATGCTTGGTAAAACGCCTGTTCCATACTACTTGTGGGCTCTGCAGGTTCGGTGTATACATATGCAAGGGATAACTAGTGTTAGCATACAGGAACTTTTATAATGCCGGTTGGATTGGGACAGGTGTGATGTGACATTTGTGACTCGAGACCCTCGTCGCTTGACAATGTCTCCAGAGACGCCAGGTGCTTCCAAGAAGCAACTAGAAAGGTAGCGATCATAAACGGCTGGGACTACCATTTGAGTTCGGTGAAGTTACTAATTGGTAATCTAGAGCGATTTCCACAGGTCACCAGTCATGTACGAGCACTTGGATCTGCGATGCGAATGTGACCGCCTGCAACCCAAATATTCGAGCCTAAGAGCTGTGTCGTAGACAGAAGGGTGGTCAATTTAGTATCCTGAGTCGTCACCATACTAACTCGTTCCTTTTTTGGACAAGCGATATTACCGTGTAGTAATCGAACCGACTAGTCCTATATTATACACTAAGGCAGGACTCCTGCTAACTCGGTTCCCGATCACCAGTTAGGTCGACATGTTCGACCTCCCCCAGCTCGCACTATCGCTGGCAAGTCTCTTTCTCCTCCAGTTCGGTGTCCACGTACCACAGGCAGAGCATGCCGTCAAGTCCGTGGCTGTCGTGGGTGCTGGCAGCACCGGTCTCGGCGTGTTGCGTGCCCTCGTCGACCTGCAAGACAGCAATCTTGACATAGTACTGTACGAACAACGCGAGGACGTCGGTGGAATATGGTACGGTCTTTCCACTCAGCGAGCTATCTCACGTTTTTTTCAATATCGCGCAGGCTTCCAGACACGCAGCCCATCCATCCGCCCGTCTTGCCCGAGACTCCATTGTATCCCAACCTCCACACCAACTTCCCCGTGCCCTCGATGAGCTACCCAGGTTTCCCTTACCCACCAGGAACACCTTTGTTTGCGCATCACGACTACGTCGAAGAGTATCACCGGAACTTCACGATGCATTACAACCTCACGTCTTACATTAGGCTCAATCACACCGTCTTATCCGCAGCCTGGATCGGGTCTTCAGAGAAGGGGTACTGGGATGTCGTCGTGGCGGATGCCAATGGCCATGAGATGCAAAGGACGTTTGACCATTTGGTCGTCGCCAACGGACACTATCACCACCCACGCATTCCTACTTTCCAGGGCCAGGAAGAGTGGTTGGAACATGGCCATAGCGCGAGCAGTCATCGACGCGAGATCTTGCATTCGATATTCTATCGTGAGCCGCGGCACTATGCGAATCAAACAGCGGTCGTGGTCGGTTCTGGGGCAAGTGGGCAGGATATTGCCTCGCAGATTGCGCTGTATGCACGCAAGGTAGCCTTTATCCATGACTGTATGCTGTTAACTTTCAACAACACCTAGGTCTATCACTCGGTGCACAGTGAACATTATCCGGCAACAGGTCTCATAGAAGTCAAACCAGAGATAGACTACTTCACACGTGATGCCATCGTCTTTGTCGACGGTTCACGCGCATATGACGTTGACGCCGTAATACTGGGAACAGGCTATGACCTGCGCTTTCCGTTCCTCGAAGTCACAGGGGCGATTGCCGTGAAGCCAAATGTTAATGAACGCGATCGTGGACTAACGACCAACC
This sequence comes from Phylloporus gajari, assembly GCA_038090615.1. Lineage (NCBI taxonomy): Eukaryota > Fungi > Basidiomycota > Agaricomycetes > Boletales > Boletaceae > Phylloporus > Phylloporus gajari. The sequence goes on from JBBPMY010000942.1 coordinate 7,384, forward strand.
TGCGGTACGTCTTCCCGCTCCACGAACACATCTTCTCCCTTTCTGCATCCCATCCACCGAACGCCCTCGCATTTATTGGGCTCCCTACCCTCATCACGAGCTGTCCCTTTGGATTTGCACAAGGTATATACGCGGCGCACGCCATTGTCAATGCAAGTCTACTCGATTCGCGTGAAACACTTTTGACAGCGCTTGACGCAAGCGAAGACGATTTGTGGATGCGGGGCTACGATCCATACCATGTTGGCCACCGCATGGTAGAAGGATCCGCGTTCGACTACCAGGATGGACTCATTGACAAACTCAAGAAGCTAGGTGCGATACCCGATGATGGCACGCCCTTTGTGGAGGCGTGGCGCCGAGAGATGGTAAGCACTTACAATTGCTTGAGACGAGGTTGGCAAAGGGTGGAGGATCTCGGGCTGCAGAAGACGTGGATGGAGGGGGTGGAGACGGAAGAGGAGTGGGTGGATATGATGAAGAGGTTGAATGAGTGGCAGGAAGAGTGGGAAATGGCACAGGGGCTAATTTTTCCCAAGGAGGCAACACTGTTTTGACCCTTTGACAACTTTTAGCAATCATTCCCGCTGTGAATTACCTTACAGCGGTTTTCATTTTGATGCGGAAAGCGCAAATCCAAAATTCAGTGTGGCGATGCGGGACCCCAAGCTCAGCTGACCTAAAATTTGGGAAATGTCACGCATCACAACTCTGTTCGCTCCTCATTGACTCTCACCACCACTAGGATGCACTGCGGCGCAACAGCCTCACAACAGCTGATGTCACCCTTACATTCAAACAGACAAATCCCTGTTGTAGAACTCATTTTAAGGATACACTTTGGACTCACAAAATTCTTCACTCCTTTCCATTAATGTAGCAGAAAATATTGATACTGAGGCTCTACCTGAATGAAAAGAATGATTTCACTTCTGTGTGGCCTGCTCAAGCTTGAAAGAGACACAAAGCAACTTGAAGCAAGTATAAAATTCTACTGCTCACATATGTCAAACTCTCGAGAATTGAGATGTCTCAAAAATCAATTGTTCATAGTTTTCAGCCTCTATTTGAACATAAGAAAAACACAATTCATCCCGTCTGTTGTAGGCTATTGCGCGTCCTGGTGGTGGTGAGAGTCGTGATGCGTGACATTTCCCATAGGTCAACTGAGCTTGGGGTCCCGCATCGCCACACTGAAATTTCGATTCGCGTTTTCCGCTTCAAAATGAAAACCGCTATAATTAGCCCCTTTTCGTGGATCATTGGAGCAAAGCATAGATATTGGATCGACGATGGAGCAAGGACGGTCTCAACATTGATTTTCAGTCGTTTGTTGAATGGGTTGAGCATCAGGCATTTTCAATGGCGAGTCCGTATCTTTGCGGTGGGACTCAGAGGCGAAAACTGGAGAGGCACCCAAAACGCTAGTGGACATGCACGGCAGGACGCATGAAGTCGGAGAGATCTACCGCGCTGTCCTGACTGCTTCGAATGAAGGATTAAATCTCATAACAGTGTGCGATTTTGAGACCAGCGTCAGTGGCTGGCATTCATACAGATCTTGCATAAGCCGGTCGGTAGTTTCCCTGGAATCTGCCCGACGCGGTCATTGCCGATCTGGGCACGAAATAACTGGCACACCCCCTAATTGACTCGGATTAATGTCGATGAACTCGAGCTCAATTGTTGGGTCCGCTCTGAAGATTCTAGCAGTGTCTTCAGCATCACGATTTCAAAGACAGAGACCGTCTACGATCTTCAAAAGGCTATCAAAGACGAGAAATCTGCGACTTTTCACGACGTGGATGCAGCTGCGCTCAGTCTTTACAAGCCCACCGCCCCTGAGCTTAGACCTTACAGGAATAACCTCAGTAAACTCACCCTCTCGGATCATGCGGAGTTGTTGGGTGAGGAGGAGCATGAGTTATCGAAAATTTTTCGGGAACAACCACCCGAGGACGACATCCATGTCATAGTGGGTATGTAGCAGAGGCGATCCAAATCTGTTTTCACACCTTATTCTGGTCTTCTTTTCCAGATGCGCCATCATAAATTGTTTGTTGGTCACGAGGAACCGCTCTCAATGACTGTTTTCGACTTCGAGTCTGTGCGGATGAAGACCTCGCTCAATGGATACCCCGCCTCAGGGACGAATTGAATCTGAGGAACGTAGGACACGACCGGATACACTTGTACAGGATATCAGGAGATGAAAACCAACTCCGAGAGTGTCTCAACAAGAGAGGTGATGGCGCACGGATCCAAGGCATTTTGGCGATGGATTTCCTGGGTGTGCCAGTTCTCGATCCTTTACGTGTTGTTATCGAAGTTTCTGCCATTGGAGGAATTAGCTGGCTCCGTGGTGTGTTTCTTACTTCTTTTGCCTTGGCTCAGAATATCTCTGCCTGAAGCTCAACCGAAACCAATTGACGCCCTACGAAAATATGAGAGTATCTTCCTTAAAGTGTGGAGATGGGAAAGGTTCGAAGAGATCGATATCGAAAGGAATGGGATAGTGGAAGCTCGAGATATGCGCATCCCGAAGTTCGTTATAGCTTTTGAACAGAAGTTGGTAAGAAAGCCACATCTTTCCCTCAATGTGGGTTGTTTTCCCGAGTTGTTCGTCTGCTGTTTGATTTTGACGGACGATGTAGACACAGATGTCAGACGATGTCAGAGCGTATTTTGAGGACCGGATTGCCGAAAACGAATCTCCAGAGGACATACGCTATGCCGGGCCATCGGAGGTGATCCATACCGCATACATTGCACATCACGAATGGCAAGAATTATGGCAGCCGCATGGGTCTTGCGGACGTACCTTCAATGAGCATACTGCAAGCTCGATCTTCTTTGACGCGCTCCTCCTGAGTGGTGTGAACAGAACGGCCACCGCTATTAGGAGGTGAGTGTTCCCTTACCTGCTCTCTTCTATATTTATGATCTTTGCAGAAATGAAATTTGGCATATCACTGTTGTCATGAAACGTCGTAGTGATGATGAACTACGCAGGTATTGTCCCAGAAGCGACCTACTTATCTCAAACGCCAGTCTTCCTCGACTGCTTGTGGTGGTTAGCCCCGGATCAATGAATTCTGCTCTTGTGGATGATACCCGGAT
>JBBPMY010000944.1:0-10467 GCA_038090615.1 Phylloporus gajari
CTGTTGAGTGTCCCCCAGTTCCGCCAGGACTTTGGCTACATCTGGCAGGGTCAGCCTATCCTGCCCGCAAGCTGGCAGAGTGCGTTCAATAGCGTCAGCTCTATCGGCGGCATGTTTGGTGGTCTGTCCCTGGGTTGGATCTCGGATCGCTTAGGGTATGTCGTTTTGTCTAGCACGTTTGCTCTTGCTCACAGCGTCGTAGGCGACGCGGTGCTGTTGCCATTGCATGCATCGTCTCCATTGTCGGCGTCCTAATTCAGTTCCTTACACCCCAACACGGTAATGGCATGCTCCTTGTAGGGAAGCTCATCAACGGGTTTGCTCTCGGTTCGCTTGTCGGCTCCCCATGTGTCTGTGTTGCTCAACGGGTTTTCCCTAGGTATGTTTGTCTCGTGTGCAGGTGCCTACTGTGCAGAGGTGTCACCGCTTGCCCTTCGCGGTATCACGACCGCTGCGGTGAATCTCTGGATCGTCCGTAAGTCTTGCTCATATGCCGCTGCACCACACCACTGACCCTTGCAAAGTGGGTCAATTGTAAGCATCGTTGTTTGTTTCACTTTTGTTTTCATTTGGATACCCATGTCGTCAGCATGTCCAACGGTGTCATTCGTGGCACCGGGAACCGAACAGATGTCTACGCATACAGACTCCCATTGTGAGCGACCTGTCTTCTTCCTTCACGTATTCGTCACATCTTTCCCCAGTGCTCTTCAGTGGATATTCCCCGTGATCCTCTTGATAGGTCTCCCATTTGCGCCCGAGTCGCCTTGGTGGCTGGTACGCAAAGGCAGGCATGAAGCAGCCGAACGCGTCCTCGCCCATCTCGGAGGCCCGACGGTCGATGTTAAGTTCCAGCGCCAGCAAATCCAAGAAACGATCGAACTCGAGGACTCGTACGCGGCGTCATCGAGTTATATTGATTGTTTCCGAGGTACGCTACTCCCGTTCTATGCGCGTGAAGGATAGCTAACCCGATGCCAGGCGAGAATTTGAAACGAACGATCGTGGCGATGATGGTGTTCGTGCTCCAGCAAGGCGCAGGTACGGTATCACTTTACATAACGTACCTTCCCTGTAGTGACTGGTGCGGCATTCAGGTGTGGTCTTTGTCCTGGGTTTCAGTACCTACTTTTTCGAGCTTGCCGGATTCGCCAACAGCAACGCCTTCAATCTCGGTGTGGGCGTGACCGCCATCGGAGTACGTTGCGCCAAACACTGAATGACCGTCACTCACCTTTTACACAGGTTGTCGGTAATCTACTGACATTTTGGACCGTGAACCGGTTTGGCCGTCGGCTCTTGTTCAATTGGGGCATGGTTGCATGTACGGTCATCCTACTCCTGATAGGATTCATCTGGATCGGACACGCCCACCAGGATGCAAAATGGGCCGTCTCTGCATTCGTATGTCCTCTCTATGTCCCATTTCCCAGCTGACCGTTGCACAGACGATCATCTACAACTTTGTCTACCAAGTTAGCATGTAAGTCCCGCGCGTGGTGTAGCTAGACGCGACTGACCTCGCGCAGCGGCCCGCTGGGTTATGTGCTCTTTGCAGAGGTGTCGAGCGCAAAGCTGCGTTCCAAGACGGTCGGCATCGGGATCTGGACCAACTCGCTCTGCGGTATGCTCGCTAATATTATCATCCCCTATTTGTGCGTCTTCGCGTCCCTTTTATCAGCGTGTTATTGATGTATGGCAGGGTGAATCCCAACGAGGCGAACTTGGGTGGGTATGTCGGCTTCATCTTTGGCGGGCTCGCGTTTGCGGGGAGTATCTGGGCCTACTTCTTCATACCAGAGACCAAGGGACGAACAGTGGACGAGTGCGTGTTTCTCTCGTGCTTTTAGCGTGTCTGACGACGTGCTCTAGGCTTGATTTGCTGTACGAGAAGCGTGTGCCTGCCAGGCATTTCGCATCGTATCAGTTGTACGATGGAGAGCAGTTGTAATGCGAGATTTACGAGTATTTATGTATGCGTTTAATGGACTATCTTGTTAACAACATACCAATTGTCTCTAGCCTCTGAATGGTTCTAATCTCAGATCATGACCTGAATCTAGTATGGATCATATAAAACGCGAAGCACATATTCCAGGGTAGATTATAGGGATGCTGCGACTACAGACTCTGGTATAGAAGAACCAGATGACGGCGTGCAAGGCTGTCTCAAGGCACTCGAGTAGCATCTGCATCTGATATAGAACGTCTTGACCTTGAATATCTCTATTATGAGGGCTTGTAAGGTTATGGGCAAATTTTATGATGACGGGAGTACCTCGCCATCCTGCGCTGCAGGTCCGCTGCGGAAAATAACAAACCACAGATGTTCGGTTCCGCTGCTCGTCATCGCGGACGACGGCAAGTTACGAGAACACCCTGAGCAGATCGAGATCATACGACACGGGAGGTCCCAGGTGTGAAGGCATGTGTATGGAACCTTGATCCTCAGAATAAAGGTCGTTCTAGTAGCCTTCTCTCGACTTGGGGATAGAAATGAAATCAGCGCTGAAAACACGAGGTAGGCCATATTTCAGGCAAGGGTGACGCGTATGCGCACCACAGCTCCTTCGTTCGCCCCTTCTTGACCGTCGTCTACCGCCAAGTCGTCTTCAATGAGTGGTGCGTGCTGAGACTCAAGATGCCAAAGTTGCGTTGGTGTTGATTGCTGGACAAGGATGTTCCCAGCCTATCGAAGTTGACGCTGGGGGCAAGATACTTGCATTAGCGTTCACGCCAAAAGGCGACTACCTCGTCAGTGGTGGGAATGCGGGTCTTCAAGTTTGGCGAGTAAAAGACGGCGAACGCGTGGCAACGATGCCAAAAATTAAAGTCCACTGTGTTGCTGTCTCCACAGACGGCAGATTCATCGCAGCGGGGTCACAAAGCGTGTTGGTCTGGGACACGGCAAAAGGCTACAAACAAGTCTTTCAAGTAGGCTATATCGTGGTTAACCACATCTACGACGTCGATTTCTCCCCGTACTCGTCTCACCTCGTCTCCGCTAATGGCGTGGGGGGTACAGCCATCATTTGGAACATTGCGGCGTGCCGAAGTGTACACATGCTTCGTCATGGAAACGGCCACGAGGTCAAAGCAGCCAAATACTCTCCACAGGGCGATCGAATCGCCACAGCTACTCAACATTGTGTACGGGTCTGGGACAGCGAGGATGGCTGCTTACTACTAGATGTGAAACTGGGCCTGAGGCAGCAGCGTGGTCTCCTCTGGTTCGATAACCACCTCTTTGTCAAAACCGACAACAGCATAGTCAAGGAAATCGATCCGTTTACTGGTTCAACCGTCTCAGAGTGGCCTGTCCCCGGCGATTCATTCGTTTCCCAGCGAGAAAACGGGCAATTCATGGTATACTCCACAAGTGGCCATGTGACGTTTTGGGACACCTCGGCGCACGTTCGACTTGGCCTCGTCCTACGGAGTAACATCTATTTAATGGCATCTTCTCCAGACGACCGGCTTGCAGTGGTTACAGAGGACCAGAAGATCATCATCGACCACCCTTTTCTTATCTGCCACGTACGTCCTCAAGGAGTCGAGTCCTTCTAAGTTCTCATATGTATCTCATGTACAAGGAACCGGACATCTATATCGAAAGTGCTGTGCTTTATGCATGGAAAAACGGACGGCTCACGGAGGCGAATGCGTTACTGACTGCCGCCCCGAGGTCTGAGGATACTGCCCATCATGTACTTGCTAGTCGAGCTCTTGTCCGGGCACGCTTGCGACAGTGGGACGCAGCACTTCTCGATGCCGATGAGGTGCATTCTCTCCACTCTCACGTATGCATACGTTGACTCCATTTTAAATCGAGTCCGTCAAATTTCAGTCATCCATAATCGGCTACATTGCGAAATGTGTGGCTCTTATCGGCAGGGACGGCGCACATGCAGCATGTCGGGTGTGCGAGATTGCGTCTCTGCTCTTCCATTCAGATCAGGTTACCATTCTCCTTCTTATCAAGGTATGTCTCTGTGCATCCTGGATCCCTCTGCTTTCGTTGAGAACATTCTCGTTTTAGGCTATTGCTCTGTTCATGGCCGGAGAGTATGAGGATGCGATGTCACGCATTGACGACCTCATTGCTGTTAGACCTTTGAACCCAATGTTCTACATAGTCCAGGCACGCGAACGAGGCGCTATATGTAGTAATGTCACTGATTTCTCCAATAGGCATATATGCACCTTCTCCGCGGGAACCTGTACGTGGAGAGTGGTGACTACGGTCGTGCGATTGAGTCATTTGATGACGCGCGACTAAAGCTTGGTAACCACAAGGGGAGACCGCCGTTGATAATTTTATTGGTACATGCTGAGCTACCTGGTAACAGCAGCGTTTCGAAGCCTACTTTGATTGCCTAGATTTCGGGCTGGGAGTTTGATGATCTTGCAATCGTTATTCAACGTCGATTATGTGAGGCCCTTTTTGTGGTCCACCGCATCAGGGATGCGAGCGAGAACGTGCTACGCATGGTGGGTGGGGGGATCAGTATGTCCGAGTCTGTCAAGGAGTGGGTTTCAGGCGAGTTGCTATTTTGCCTGTCATCCTGCAACCCTGGAATCTTGGTACAGATTTCATGCAGAGATGTCTTTCTGCACCAGAAAGCAATCACATCGGGAGCTCAATAGCCACTGATCTCGACAATACATCGCAGCCCATGACATCTTTATTGAGAGAGTGGGCGAAATTAAGATTGTCAGCTAGGTCATGGAGAGATACCTTGGCCTCCGCCTCCAGTGTAAGCATACTTTTGTCCCAACATCCCTTGAATACCTGACAATTTGCCCGGTTTGAAGTTTATGCTCCATAAGTGCATAATATATCAGATGATATGCGAGCATCTCGAAATGATCGGCCGTCTGGAGGACGCGGTTGCATGTTACCACCAAATGTGTAGGGAACAGGTACAGGAAGCAGGCTACGAGCAAGAAAATTGGATTCAGAGTGAGCAATCGCGTGAATTGTACAGAAAGCATTCTCATGGCCACTCTTTCATCAGATTTTAAACATCGATGCCATGGGAAGCTGGAGGATCTCGGTGATAGCGCCGTGGGTGCTGGACGCTGTGATGAGGCCGTCTTGCGATACACGAGTGCATTGTCATTAAAACCCACTACACCGCAATGCTTGATTGGTAAGCGGAGCAAAGCATTCGCAGACAAAGAAGAGTTTGAAGAGGCCTTGAATGATGCAGATGAAGTGGCGCATTTCAATTGGTCCGAGTTTTTACGTGCTCATGTGTGTTGCTCAGGTAATTAACCTCGACCCGGCCTCTCCGTTGGGATACAAGAGGAAGCATGATGCTCTACGTGGCATGGGGCGCCATGTCGATGCGACAAACACATTCAATGTGATGCTATTCAAGATGTCAGTATCGTCTGATCCAGATATTCGAGGTGAGTGTAATCATGCTTTGCGGGTGTTTTTTTTTGTTGATGACCTTCTGTAGAACGGTTCCACAAATTTATGAAGATGAAAGAAACGATTCGCGCAACTATCAATGATACAATCCATGATACTCCACCAGTGCTCATTGACACTGTTCATGGTCGTCTTTGCGACAAATTTGAACAAACTTCTACTTTCGAAAAGACGTCAACATTTGTGGAGCTTATGTCGTCCGAGACCTCACATGCTCATGTTGAGCAAGAAATCGGGAAATATTTCCGCTACGCTACATTCTCGCACAAATGGGAGGACAATGAACCCCTATTTGAAAAGGTCCTCAAAATTGTGGTTTACGATCTCGACGAATCGCCTGCGAACGAGAAGCTCAAAGTGTTTTGCAAGATCGTACGAGAGGCAGGATTTGCTTGGGCATGGAGTGATACGTGTTGTATCAACAAAGGAGATCACTTCGTGCTCCAAGAAGCCTTGGTCAGCATGTTCAAATGGTATGAACGTTCTGCAATGACGGCCATCTTCCTCCGTGGAGTTGACCGATTAGCAAAGCGTGGTGCCCTCACGAGAAGTATTTGGAACATGCGGGCATGGACGGTACAGGAGTATCATGCATCCAAGGTGGTCCGAATCTACACCGAGGATTGGACACCGTACTTGGGTCTCGATATCTACAACCACAAGGAGTCACCCGAGGTCACCTCAGAGATGGAAGAGGCCACAGGTGTCTCGGCGCAAGCCTTGATGGCACTCTGTCCTGGCCTGAATGATATTCGTGAAAAACTCCGCCTTGCCTCTACACGCCAGACAACACGAGTCGAAGATGCTGCCTATTCATTGCTGGGCATATTCTCTTTGCCTCTACCAATTATTTATGGCGAAGGAGACAAGGCCCTTGGTCGACTCTTGGCGCAGCTACTCACGGACTCGGGGGAGACGAGCATCCTTGCATGGGCAGGGAGATCTGGCAGCTTCAATAGCTGCCTTCCATCCAGCATCACTGTCTTCAACCAGCTTCCGTCATCACACATACCACAAGCCATATCGGACGCTGAAATGGTTGCCATCACCGCTGGAATTCGTTCGTTCGACCTCCCAACGTTTACAACCCTGTACGATCGAGTGAACGAGCTCCCCGTGCCGTCGTTCTCAGGGCGCCGAATGAAGCTCCCGTGTCTCATCTTCAATCTTGGACAACCATCGATCTATTTGGATGGATCGGAATTCGTTTTTCGTGCGCAAACGAACGCGCTTGGGGTTGTGGAGATCCGTACCCAAGAAGATCTCTCTCAGCTTGGTTCTCTGTGCCTTGTCAACCCTTGGATTGACTTTCTCCTTGACAGAGAGTTGGTCAAGAGTGTTCTAGAGGCAATTTCGGAGGAAGATCCTACACTGAGAGAGTTGCCATTATTCCCGGAGCCTCCCAATACCACATTGACAATCCAGCAAACACGAACGACACCGCTCATGTCTCGCATCAGGCTACCGTCTGGCAGTCGTTCTATCCTAGACGCCACGCCACTCCCACCCCCTGCGACAATTTCCCCCGCAGAAAGGCAGACGCGTGTTCTGCAATTCATAGCTCGACTGAGGCAGCCGTTTGGTGCGCTTTTGCTCACACCCAACCGCCGGAATGTGGAAGAGTATAGGCGAGTCGCTCCGGAGAGTCTGATCACAGTACAGGTAGAGGAGATCACGCTAGAAATATTGATGAAACTGATAAATAGTGTACGGGTATTGGACGTGCTCTGATGGCTTCTCTCAGCTCCTCGACTTTGTTACCTGGAAGAATCCGTGTGTTCTGTATGTTGTCATTTGAGTGTTGTCTCGTTCCCACTGCCCGACGGAGTCGGAAGAAGCAAACTGCAGCTGTTTCGGTTCCGCTGCCTCGCCACCGCGCGCAGTTACGAGAACGTACCTCGAGCAGACGTGTGGCGCGTCCTCCTAGATGTAGTGTTCGCGACGTGATTGATCAAACAGTCTTCTTATCAGCTCTCCAAGGCGTCGCAACGAAACCTCCCTACTCCCTGTCCTGATGGGGATAACATCTCGTGACATTGCACTGTTTGCCATTCAGGATCACCCGACAACTCTCAATTCCTTCAAAGAGCCCTACAAACTCACCTTGTGGTATGTACTCACCAATCACCGTTGCACCTGTGTAAGTCCGGCGCTCTGGTATCAATAACGATTTGAATTTTGAAGACCCAGTTGCCGCATCCCTTCTGTTATCAGATTACACACACCCAACGATTAGGACTAGCCGCCATACGACCGTATTCCGTCAACTTTGCAGTAGAACAACTAGAAGTGACAAAGTTGTACTTTGACACGCGACATAGACAATTGGTATTCAACAGATTAACTGGTACTTGAGCAACTATGAACGCAGGTGGAAAACACGACCGTCATCTGAGTTAACTTTACATAGAATCGTGGTTACGCGACCTCGGAGGATATTGCGGGTGGAGAGTATATGACGGAATGATTGTAGAGACATGAATTCATCTCCACTTCTAAACGTGATGTATTCGAGTACTATCTCCTCCAGTGCGGGTACGAGTACACGGTCCAGGGCTGGACCTTGAATCAGTTGTTCGTTCGACTTTTCATTTGGTTCGCAAGCGGCAAGAGGGAGCAGAGGGAGATTTGGCATGAAGCCATCACTCAGCTTCAGGTATCGTAAGCTATCCAGATACCCAAACATTTCCCTCCAAAAGTTGGATGAAAACCGGTTTGGCATTAATATGTGGAGACGTTGAATGTTTGTCAAGGGTACAGAGCAATAAATGTTTGTTATGATGCGATTAATATCGCTCTGTGAGAGCACCCCTACAGCAGAGATGTTAAAGTCGACCTCTCCAATTATGATCCAGAGGGGGCCCGGGATCTCCTCGCCCATCTCGATGGGAAGAGCAACGGTTTCAGGCTCGAACCTAAAACGCAAACTGGGAGCGCGACCATAATCTGAGAGCAATAACGAGTGGAATCCCGGGCCAGATGGTTGTTTAAATTGTCGCGCAAGGAACGAGGAAATCGGCCCAAAATGGCCAACGGAGGAACTGGGTTCAGTTAGTGGTTCCAGGTCAAGTCGTGTTCCGAGCGGAATGTTGACACAAGAGAGCAATGCAGCGACCGTTGACAGTGGCGCGGTGACCCTCAAGCGGGAAAGACGCGGTAGATTGATTTTTTGGAAAGCGTCGAGGCTGCCGACAAGGAGAACATTGCGAGCACTGGGAAGGGCATAGATGAGGTCCAAGATAGCAAGGTTCTGCATGCTGCTCAAGACGGTAAGGAACTGGACCATGTTCGGTGGAGAGGGTGAGTAAACGTGGTCCAATGAAAGTATTCTCAATCCAGCCAAGTTGAGCGAAAACCATTGCAATGAACAATGCTCGAGCTTCAATGTGTGGAGAGGGTGGTTGTTTCCATTAATGATATTAATGAACGGCATAGGCATCTCGGGCTGTATAGTTATTTCCAGCTTCTCGAGGCGGAGAGCGCGTAAGGAGAGCATAGCTAGAAGATACGACGACGAAAAGCGTAATCGAAGCTCTTGAATACGTTCTGAATGCTTCAGCAAGTTATCCAGGAAGCTCTGCCACCAGGAAACCTCTATAAATCGCAGATCGCAAATTATCTTCAACGATGCTTCTTTTGACCTCAGCACTAACTCCTCTGACCAGCGTCGCGATACGTTGAAGTGGTGAGTCCAAAGAACCGGGTAATGGAGAGCGACATTGCGCCAATGACTGCAAACGTACGAGACGTTGACCCACGTAGGGATGCACTCACGGAAGCTGCCAGCACTGAAGCTCTCATGAAAGTCGCGTGCGCAATGGATAAATATGACCGCGAGAGTTTCAGGTGGAAGGCGGAAAACAGGTAAAAGGACATTTCTTTTGGCACGACGGCCGGGTGAGCCTAGTACTGATTGCTGATCGATTTCGTCTTCAGCACTGGAGGCTAGAGCATCGATCGGGGTAGTAGTCGAGGGCATGAATGCCGTCGGAGCAAAAGACTGAACATACGAAGTCAGTGATTGTATTGTGTCGCGATTCACGGAAACTTACGACCACACAGACCGACGACAAGAAACGCGATGCTCCAAGCGTCGAGGCGGAACCTTTGAAGGGTTGCTTAGATAATACTTTCCCGCGTCTGACAACTCCGGGTGATATCAAGCTCTTTGAGCACTCCTGGACCCTCACCGCTTGGCGCAATGTTGTCTCCGTGCTTGCGCATACGTCCAACGCGTCCAAAACGCCCATTCGTTTTAAAATAGGAAATATCAGTTAGCGCGGAATCGCCGCAGATGGAATGAGACTGTGCACTGTGGGGAAAAGCTCAGTCCTGACATAATTACTTAAGCAATTAGCCCTCGCAGAAACCTGCATCCCCTTCAGGTCCAGGAACATGTTCGATAAGAGCTCCTTATCGGAATAATTGTACTGACGGCGACAATGAACAACATGCATGAGGGGTACCTAACAAGAAACTCCATAGTTTCAATTGGACATGATTGAGATTCCTCACGTCTGGAAAGATGCTAGAGCCAGAGTGTATGTATACTACGCACCCATACCGCCTGCCACGCACTGAGGTCCTTAAGTATCGCGCCAGAGACAACACATTCGATTCAATCCAGCCAGATCTCGCAAACTCGACACTCGAACCCCGCTACAATATCGTACATAACCGCCTTTTTTTTCTTTTTTCACATTTCCGGATCGAACACTGGAGATAACACTTCAGAACCTGACTTCAATGCCCGGACGGCACGAGTAGCAAAAGTCCCGTGTTCACGTCAATAAGTTCTTCCAAACCCATTCCGCCTTTTCCTGATCATCCGGGCTTACAATATCTTTGACCGGCTTGAGCTCAATCTATCCAACAAAATGAGTTAGGAGTGGCCTTCTGGGTACTCAAAAAAAGTATTACCCAAGTGTCATTTACGTCACTGGAAAGAAACCAGGCAAGTTGCCCATCTCTGGTCTCGAAACTGGATAAAGGGAGAACAAAGTAGTAAGACGAGGAAATAATATTCG
>JBBPMY010000945.1:0-10463 GCA_038090615.1 Phylloporus gajari
ATATTTACTTATACTTTTTCTGGATTTAGTTATATTATTTAGTTAATATTCTTAACAGAGTTTTACAAATAGAATCTACAACTTTTACACAACTTCTACTATGAAAACTACTTGATTTTCTTTCGTCTTTTTAGAAAGTAAACAGTCCAGAATATATCAAACAAAGTGTAGTGGAGGTGTAGTATGTTCTAGCACTAGTGTACAGCAGTACTTATGACTAGAGTTTTGAAAGTTTTTAAAGAAATAGTTTCTTATAGCTAATCTTTAAAAAAGCAGACAAGCTATAGAGTATTATTTGTAACTATTTATACCTCCAACTATATAAAAGCCATTTATTGTCTCAAAACTTTCACATACACACATTCTTCATGATTTTATTCTTTTTCTTATATCACTTACTACCCTAAATCTAGTCAGTTTATTCAATTATACTTTGATATATTACATATATATTGTTGTGGGATCAGAAGGATCTTATTTTAATTAGTCCTTTTAATTATATTTGATTTGATTATTTATGTGTTTGTTGATGTCAGATCTTAATTAAATATGATTTTTAATTATAACATATATAATATATATAATCAACAGATAATATTTGCTCTATGTGATTATGATTTAATATATGTTTAATTTTTTTCATAAGCCTGTATAAGTTTATACAGAGATATATAGATTCTACAAAGAACTATACAAAGGGGGATCTCACTATATGTCTATAGTGCTGTATAGGGAAATACATATAAGGGGTGTTTGAATGATTTGTTTAAAAAACATCAATATTGCCAGATATTTGTTATAAAGCCATATGGAGCATCACACACTATCATAGAACTCATAGAAATAAAAAAGAATAAACTTTTTTTAATGCCTGTACAATACTATACATAGTGACATGATTAAAGATTCTAGTGTGACTATCTTCATGATTTGCTGATGCCAACAACCTGTTGTCTGAAAATTCTCAGATCTGATAACTGACAACTGGACCAATCACAAATACAGACAACTCATACTACAGTTCAGCTGCAATCAGTTGTAATCCAGTCCAATCACTAGTTGCAGCACTACTTGTCAACTAGACTTTTAAACAACAATGATTGGTGATGAATGTTAAGGTGGATATATCATTGAAGTACAACAAGGGTAGTAGAGACACATTGGATGAGTTACTTGAAGCATTAGAAAATATCAGTGAATGATCATAATAAGAAGAGAAAAAGTATTCATCATATAAGACTCAACTCAGGTAGATTGTTATAGATCAAAAAATGTATGTGTTAGGAGCTGCAGATAGCATCAATAACATTAGAACATATTTAAATGAGCTGTGTAACATGTTAGAAACAGTCAATGCAGCTTAAGAGCATCAAGTTAAAAGCATGTGCATTAAAAGCCACCCAGGTCAAGTGTTTCAGACCAGATGGTGAAGTAGACACATTGCCAGTTCCATGGAGTACTGAGGATCCTAGGGATATGCTGAAGAATCTATACAGAACATCAGCATATACTAGGAGAATAGTAAAATAAGCAGAAAAGAAAGATATGCCTCTAATACCTTCAGAGGACCCATATTAGCAAATCAAGAAGATAATCACAGTACAGTCCTCTGTTATACCACTATGTATAACATTGTATAGAAACTAAAAAAGATTTGTACTTTTTTATCTGTAAGTTTTATTATAGTCTATGATAAATATCTACAATTTTGATTTTGTTATACAGACTTGTACAAAATATTTGTGGTTTGCTGATAGGTGAAGTGGCCATATGGCCTGATGACCAGAGCACCCAGGAATATCCTAATAACATCACAACCATACACTATATCAAAACAAATGTATAAGATAGAAATTCAGGTTTAGAAAGATACATATACAAGCAGAGTGAGTCAAATTATATTGAGCACAATCTGGAATATCAAAGCAATGGTAAATACATAGATTGTATGTAGTAGGAATACATGCTGAATTGATTACACAAGAAGTAGTACATGCTATGACTTGAAACAAGTCAAAATAGATATACTGGCTGAGAATGGATCAGCTCAAAAACAATACACATCAGACAGTGCATGTATCTGAGTCACCCAAAACTCATCTCAGGTCAACCACCAAATATTTAAATATACTACAAGAATCAGTATGACTCCAAGCAAAGTACAAATGATATACAGACTATGGGTATGAAGATCTTGCTATCAGGAATCCAAATAGGAGCATACCTTGAAGACTTCTGATCTTGACCAGCAAGTAAGCTATAGCAAACCATGCTATAATCTTTTGAGACTCTCAGTGATCCATAAACTGAAGACTACAAGTGTATAATGATAACATATACTAGCCAAGCCATCAATATCAAATTGGGCAATTACACTAGTAGTACATAACACAACCTCAATGGATAGCAATATTATAAGCAACACATTCATTTTGACTGCATACAGTAAGGGTTTGACTCTCATTTAGTTATTTCTTGTGTTTTAAACATTCTGCTTATTTGCTAACCCATTTGTTTTCAAGTGAGTACTGGAATATTTGATTAGCTATGAATTTTTGCTTAGTAAGCAACTATCTATATTAGATTTTCTTTCCTTAGCTCAGGTATAGTACTTTCCCTACCAATACAAGTGACTACTGGAGTATTCAACAGATAAACCATATTCAGATGTCTCTTGATCAGTAACCACCACTATTCCCCATGGGGAAAATCCTCCCTCCACTAAGTACACATGCTCCCTCTCATCCCTCTGCCATGTCCCTCTCTCACAGATTGGCAAACATTGGCATGCCATCCCTAAAGGCACATTCCACACCAGCTTACATACAAAAGTACCTAGCATCACACCTCTTTCAATGGACTCTTGCCAAGGGTGACTCTGAGCCTACATCACACCCTTCCATCCCCATTACCTGCCCAAAGGGGAGCCCTAAGGCCATCTAATGGCTGGTCTCAGTGTTCCACTCTTTTAAGGTTCACCTGTAATCATAATCCCTCCATTCTGAGTGTCAGAAGGTTGACCCCCCTATCCTGCAGCTGTACCAGAACAACATGCTTGGTGCATCTGAGAGGTCCCCCCCTCAAAACCTATTCTCCCCTCCTTTCTCTTCTCACAAGGAAAAAAAATTAACTCAGCCCCCCCATCTAAACAGCCTGTGTATACCATCAGGTCAGAGTTGGAGAAACACCACAAGGAAGTATTGGAGCTCAAGAAGATCATTGAGGAACTCTGATCCTATCCTCATGAGTCATTCTCCCCCTCACCCCCTGGATCATGGTTATGGACTCTCATGACTGTGAGAGCAGTGCCTAGTGCTGGGGCACATGCATCTGCTCCTGACCTTTCTTCTCCTAACCCCTCAATCTCTAGCACTGGCTCTAGCATTGCACAAGTCCTTGTCAAAAACTACATTGGGTTTCTTAAATCTCATAAAATAAATATTTGCCCATGAGGGCAGAAAGATGTCCTAACAAAAGAGATCCCAACCTTGATCTTTCACAATGAATGATCAGATGTCTTTATAAGATGTGGAAGGGAAAGCCCATCCAGCACCCTCATAGACTTGGCCTATGGTCTCATTCCAGTAGCTTAGAGCACATACTGGTCAGCTCACACTAGACTCACAAGTCTGAATGCAGAAAGGGAAGACCATCTAAGGCAACCACAAAATCATCTTCTTGGTGATCACTAGCAGAGATTTGGGTACACTAGGTACAGCTCCCATTTGTTCACCAGTCATCATGCCAATATCTCCATGTCTCTCTCCTCTGGTATCTGGAGATGAATTGGTGCTAGGAGAGGAAGCTTGTGGTAGTGGGCAAATTATAATTCCTTGTCTTCTTAAAAGGCTAGGATGTAAGGAGGGATTCTCTCAGTTGAAAGCCTGGCTCACAGCAGGTAATCCATATCCCATGTGCACAATTCTGTGAGCATTTCACCACTCAGGATTTGAATGATGAATACTCCTTCATATGCCTCTAAAGGTGCTCCACCAAAAGCTGCTAGGCGGTAGAGTTGGTATTGCTCCACCAATTGGATTGGAGCTGGATGATAGATCTCTGAAATTGGGAGATCCAGGAAGAACTAGGCTTAGTGTGGGTATGAGAGGCATTGTTGGTCAAGAAGGAGGATTGGTGGCATAGGTGGTCTCTGCAGGAACCTCTCCAGGGAGGTGGATTGGTGATCTGGGGATGAAGCAACTATTAGAGGGTATACTAGGTCTGGGAGTTCTTGAGACAAAGGGACTGGTTCTCCTTGCTTACACTGAGTGGCAACAATGAGCCAGCCAAAGAGTCTAGTGTTGAGGCTTCTCGAGAGAGAGAGTTTGTCATCAGCCTCCTTAGGACTGGAAGCTGCATCCTCAACAATCTGAGGAGCTGTGGCTGGAGTGGTGGGGTGATTCCAGGCTGGGGAGAAGGTAAGCTTAGGTTCTCACTTGAATGCATGTTGTATATAGAATTCTCTTCTTCCATGTGCACTAGAAGGACAAGAGGGGATGAGGACAAGGGGATCAAGGTGTCATTCTGTATAACAAGGTGATTCATTAAGGGCTCTGGTGATTGGGTTATTTGGTGGAGGAATGGTGAACCTTGTGGATGGTTTGGAATCAGCTCAAATGACTATATATGTAGTAATCAAAGGGAACCAATTGATGATTGATGAGATCATTTGATCCATATTGAATAACATCTGTCTCACCATGATGGTGGATTTCTCCTACTTCTATTGTTCTAAGGTAAGTAGGGCAAGGAATCTCAAATGGGACTCCTGGTGACATGATGTTAGTTTGTCTAATTGGTCTTGATACATGTTCATACTAGGGTGGTCTATTAGCTCTTGTGATATAAGGTCTCTCTCAGGAGGAGAGGAAGGGTTCTTAGGTTCAATGGGTTCTTGTCCCACTGCTTGTGGTGGAGATAGAGAGTCTCAAAGAGGCAGTCTTCAAGGTGGAGATGGTGAAGTGGTTGCTTCACTTACAAGTTCTCATTCTATATGAGAGGGAGCAACTGTTAGCATTAGCTTATGTTTATGTGTAGCAGACTGAAGGTGAGCTATCACAATCAGTGCCTTGAATTGCCTCTGGAAAAGAGTGAATCTGCTCTGAAAGATGAACAAGAGGCAATTTGCCATTAACTCCACCATTACAGCTGCTGACAACCAATCATAAATCTGGGTTAATAGTGTATACAAAAACCAAATATCTAGCAACCACCACAGCTGGTCATGTGAGATGGCAGGAGGCATCACAGATACTAGCAATAGACAGGCTCTGCTTGTCTAAACAGGGCTCATAATCTTTAGAAGTTGAAGACTGCCAAAGATTACAGGATGAACTCTAGTGGGAGTTACTCACTAGGTAGGCACAGCATAGGCAGTAGCCAAGTGTTGCAAAGTTGATAGCTTAGTGTGAGAACATTAATGTAGAATAGAAGATGGAGATTCTGTTAGAGGAGCATATATATAGAGAGCTCCTCTCTATATAGTGTACAACTATTGTTTGTACTTGTATATAGTAGTTCTGAATAGATAGAACAATAGTAGCCAATGGTAGTAAAAGCTCTTATCTGAGCCAATAGCATTAAGAATGCTTATCATACTAAAAGTACTAGCTAATAGCAAAACATGAGCAGTGTCAGTATTAGTCAACATTAGTAATAACATATCAGTCATCATGATAAGGATGAGTAATGAATGAGAAATTATGCTGACATGAATGATAAGATAAAAGAGCTGACCAATATAGAACATCTGATAAGATAAGATAAGACATTCTCAACAGATCCCAACTATATCCTGAAGTTATAATGTGTAGCAAAGCCTACTTGTGAGTGTCAGCAAGTTCCAGACAAAAGGAAAACTTCAGATATTCTCCCATCCTTTCAATTATATGAGTATCTACATAATACAACATTAAACATCATTTAAATGACCATTAAGCTGATTCAACATACTGTGACACTTTGCAATTGCCACATAATTGTCACTTGCAGTGATCACTACTTAGTGTAGCATAGGATTAATGGTATTGAGGTTTTTCCTTGGCCTCTGAGCCAGGTGTCCCCAGGAAGTATCATGTCCAAAGATCACAATGCTCTCTCACACTGCTTTGTATGAATCAGGTAGAGATATGGAGCTATTAAAAAGCTTACCCCCTGATAGAACCCTATCCAAATTGACTCCTAAAGCTGCAAAACACAACTTCACACTCTCACCTTCTTTAGTGACTGTAGTATACTAAGAAAAACAAAAGCTTTCACATCATATCTGAGACTTACTTGATTCAAGTGATTCCTTGATTGAGTCAAGTATTACCTTATAATTATTGGTTTTTTTGATATGATTCATGGCATGTTGAACAAAAGCTTCTCTTCTCTGATGAAGTTCCAATTTTATATGGTTGAGGTTGTCCACATTGATGGATAGATCCTTATGCTCAGTGATTGTTGGTACATCCCCATTTGGCTGACCTGTCTCTACATTTAACTCTCTGACATTCATTAGCTAGACCTGACCAATGGACACCTTTTTCCATGACTCTGAGTTACAGGCTTGTGATGGTTGGTATGGGATGTAAAATGAGAACATGGATGCAGATGTACCATAGTGTGGAAAAGTGAGTCTCATCTGCCAAACAATGGAAAATGTGGTCAGCATTGGCATTTTCTGAGATTAAAGTCAAACTCTATATAGCTACCTCATATACACCTTTCCATTTACTTTCAATTGATTTCATAGTACATGACATGGCTCACACCCTCTTAGAATGCCAATCCATCATCGAAAATGCCAGCAAACACATTCATGGAATCTTCAAGAACCACATCAACAACAAGGTGTTAGGGAGGCCAGAAAAGTGGCTGTGGTGGATGGAAGGTTTGAGGCTCTTGAGTAAGCAAATGGTGCATGACAGTAAGCATATCAAAAAGAGGCAAAGTTAAGGAACTTGTAGGATATCATTCACAATACTGTTTGCCCTGAAGTTAGGCTTGGGATGTTTATAGTCTCCTGTAAGATCCAGCTTGCCCTCATGAGATAGGGTCACTTCCCTGACTTCAAAAGGATTGTCAATGGCAGCTTGGAGTCAAATCCCACACATCCCTGGATGAAATATATGTGTCTCATCAAAGAAGCTGCTCCAAGTGACCCTGTCCCACTAGAGAGCCTAATGCCAACCTCTAAGCCTTTATCCTCAATTGACAACATTGAGGATGTACCCACTAAAAATTCCCTTGCAGTTCAAAAGTGCTAAGAGCCAGCTAACAAGATCATTGAAGAAGCTTACCCAAAGCAAGCAGTTTGTAACAAAAGGTCAAAACAAGAAGATAGAATGGAGGAAGGAAAAAATGACAATAGCAAAATAAAGACAAAGTGAGTTGAGATTGACAAGGATGAGAGGGAAGACGAAGATGACAAGCAAGGTAGGGCAAAGGAGAGATCACAGATGAAGGCTGCCAAGGGCCAAAACAGCAGGTGCGCTTGCCCTCAACATTCATCAGCCTCTGAAGGGGAAGAGATTGACAATGAAGATATAAAGTGCCAGTATTACTATCACAGAAACAAAACATGCAAAGCAAGGCCAAACAGGGCTTGCAAGCATTGCCATGAACACAAGGTAGGATGTAGCCATGTCCTGGGAAATGAAGCCATCACTCCTGTCAAAAAATCAAAAAAGCACACTTGTACAGTATCTCCTGGCTTAGAGGCCTAGAGCAACCATTCACCCCTCTCACCCAAAGTATCAACTGACATCACCTCAGAAGCTTCAGAATTTGCCTCACCCAATGACAGCATAGTGGCAGATGAGCTGGCTTGGCTATAGAAGTGATCAAAGACTGAGAGACATGCAAAGCCTACACAAAAGGCTACTATAGTCTGTTATGGCTCTTGTAAGCATTTTTCATAACAACTTGTTGTATGTCACTGACAGCTATCAGAATTTAAGGGTGTAGTGATCACCCAGTGTTCTGAAACAAGTCAGGTGGTACCTACTGCTCAGGTGTCCAAGGAGAATACTTTAACAAGCTCAAGGCCCATATCTGCCAAGGAATTCCAGGCATACAAGGAGCAGATGGAAGAAAGGGTTCATACATTGCAGAGTGGTCTGGAGACAATGGCACAAGCCCTGTGAACCTTGTGGCCTGAGTTCAGATGAGATGGAGAATACTAATGGGTAGGGCCTGGCCCAGCCCAAAAGCTCTGGCTCAAGAGGGCTTAGGCTTGGAAAAAAAACAGGCTTGAGCCCTTATTAACAGCCTGGCCTGGCCTAGAGTCCAGCCCAGGCTTGGGCTCCAGCTTTAGCATACATACCAAGTGTGATCCATGTACACTACAGGACAATCAGAAAACCAAAAAAACTACTCAAGATCAAGGTCAAAAAATCCACCATCTTGAAATGCATCAGTTTCCTGATCTGTCACTAATTCTCCAGTACAGTGATCTTGTGTTTTATCTTCATTTGGTGTAACTTCCAAGCCATCCTCAGCACTGAACTTGGTCTCTGATTGTAAGCAACAATCATCCACCTCACAAAATAAGAGGTCATGTCAAATAAGACACTTCAAACATTGAAGTGCCTCAACAATGTCACCATTGAGTTGATTTCAGTGTTTGCTGATTGTGATTGCTGATGATGAAAATGCACATTCACTTGAAACTAACATGGCCATGACAGCCAAATAGTCCCTAGTGAGTGAGCTCCATACTGGGTATCTTGAAGCATTTGCACCCCACCATTGTACAATGGATGTGCCAGGTGCAACTTGGTCCTTCAAATTCAGATAACCATGGAAGTCAGTGAGCCACAGTTGTTATGGGTCACCACATACAGGAGATATTGTGAAAGCTTCATCATCCTCATCATCAGACAGCTTGTGCAACAAAAGACTGATTTTTCTGAATGGCATATTGTTCTTCAAAGGCTTGGTTGGCTTTGTGATAGACCTACTCAGCTCCAAGTATTGTTCTTTATACTGTACCATATTAGACATCATGATAATGAAATGTGATATAGTCACATACCAGCTTTTTAACATGTTTCATAGCATTATTATATCTATCCACATTCCAATGCTTGTGAATATGATTTCCTTTTTGATTGGGGTCAAGAACCTTAGCCAGATGATTAGTGGACATGGATACAGCCAGTAAAAAGTACACATACACATTGCCATAATATAGGCATATGAGTCCACACTCTTCTCATAACATGTCATGATTTTCTGTAAGCCAACCTCAAGTGCTGGCTAAAATCAATATACAGTAGACTCCCTCCTAACACATACCAGGTATAACTCATACTCCCTCACAACGCATACCTTTTTGGATTTCCCAACTTGGTTTGCAGTGATTTCGTGACCATAACCCATAACCCATACATAGGGTCGGATAATCTCGATCTGGTACCAAAATAGCTATATTGTATTATATAATTTGGTTTCTGGCACTTGGAATGGCAACAATGGTCCAATGAAACATTAACTTTCTCTTCGCACATTATGAAACCTGTCGAGATCCTCAAAAAGGGCTTAACACAGCTTCAGCATCAGATACGGGATTGGAAGACAAAGTTGCTAGATGCATTAAAAGCCTATCAGCCCATATCAGATGGTGATCAGGAGTGGTTGGACAATGATGGTAATCTAGTGGATGAAGAACAAATTGTCAATGCATTGGATCAAGCATCAGACTATGACCGCAGTCTCAAGTGGCTGAATTCACGTGAGAGATCTATTGTGGATAAGCTAAGGAACCTTGCTGGGAGTGGTGAAAAGCAGGTTTCAAAAAAGCGCAAGCGTATGGCATTTCAACTAAATTTAATGATTTATGCTAAGTCCTTCATAGGTTCTGAACTGCCTGTGAAAGCTGCATCCGGTGATAAAAAGGCTCCACCAAAGCCGGTATTTACAAAAAAAGAAAATGCCACATTAGAACAGAGGATTGAAATCCTTGACTGGCACCATGCCAACAGGAATAATTAGAACAAAACTGCAAAGCATTTTGACTTGCTCTACCCAAATCTTCAGCTTAAGCAACCAAGAATATCTGCATGGTGCAAGGATGAAGAAAAATGGTGCAAGGAGTATGAGACCAGCATAGGATCAGTGTAGTCAGTAAAGCGAGTCCATCAAACACAGCATCCCAAGGTCACCAAGATGTTGGACTTGTGGGTCTCGAAGGCCATGGCTGATGGGATTCTTCTGACTGGAGAGGTTTTGTACCAAAAATGGAGAACATTTGCAGACTTGGCTGGTGTGCCTGAGGATGAGCAGCTAAATCTCAGTGAGGGTTGGTTGACTCAGTTCAAGGTGTGAGCTGGGTTGACAGATATGAAGTGCCATGGTGAAGCTGCTTCTGCAACCTCTGAGACTGGTGAGAGGGAACAGTGGCACATTCAAGAGCTTATCAAAAAGTATGGATATCAGCTACGTGATATTTTTAACATGGATGAATCTGGATTATTCTA
>JBBPMY010000946.1:0-10450 GCA_038090615.1 Phylloporus gajari
ACAAAAAGTATACATAAGTGTACATAAAGTATAGCAAACAAAAGTGTAGTAAATGTACTGAAAAAAGCATACATAAATGTGTACAAATTGTAGTAAGCAGGAGTGTAGTAAATATAGTTAAAAAAGGTATACAAAAAGTGTATATAAAGTGTACATAGTGTAATAAACAAAAGTGTAGTAAATGTGCTAAAAAAGTGTACATAAAGTGTCTACAAAGTGTAGTAAATGTACCAAAAAAGCGTACATAATGTGTATAGAAAGTGCAGTAAACAAGAGTGTAGTAAAGGTAGCCAAAGGAGTGTACATAAAGTGCATACAATGTGTAGTAAATGAAAGTGTAGTACAAGAGTGTAGTAAATGTACCAAAAAAGCGTACATAAACATTTATGGGACTTAGAGATTTGTCGCGAGCGGTGTCACGTGACACATTGAACTTGCCACGTCAGCCCTTGTTCTCTCATCCCCCAACCACACCAACACAACACCGGTGGGGCTGCAAAAACCCCACCAGAATACTTCCTTCTATCACCCCTCCTTGTACACTCATGCACCCAACACAAACCTCAAAACCACAATTTCCAGCGTTAATGCGAGCATGTCGGGAGCGCCTAGACACCACGACGATGCCATATACGACCCAAACAAACATGTCTGAGGTGGCAAAAGGGTCAGCACACCTCTAGGACACCCAGTCAAGACGAACGTACCAGGTAGACCCCAGATCGAACAATCTGCGACGAACGCCGAAGCGGACACATCAGGAGCGTCGATGTTGGAATTGTCAGTCTTAATCTTATCTTATCTTATCTGACATTCCATATCAGTCATGATCAACGATCTTATCTTGATCATATGCATGGTCATCATGCTTACTATTTGGATATTCTATTATCCATGATGACTGTCACTGTATGACTAAATGTCATGCTAAATGACTAATGGATCACCAATCCATGTCATGTGACTTAATATGCTGACTGATACTCCACTGCTCATGTTATGTCATTGGTTGACACTTATAGCGTGCTTCTTATCGTCTTTATTACTATTGGCTGTGATAAGAGCATTATACGCTATTGGCTACTATTGTTCCATCTTTATGGAATTACTATACACAAGTACAAACAGCATGTACTGTATATAAGGAGGAGCTCCTCATAGTCGCTCCTCTAAGCACTTAGAATACATCCCCTCTTCTGCTTCATTTATATCCAGTACTACAGGGTTTACCCCTTGTACTGAGATTATCCTAGACTACTGAGGTCACTCCCCTCTACTCTCTATAGGGTCACTCCCTCCAGTAGTTACTACTGCCCTTTGGCTATCTGTTATCTATCAACCACCATGACTTTCCTGGTGAGCATTCCCACCAGAGATCTATGTGACTTTCTTCCTCTGCATATGAGCGTAATATGAGCCTACGCTCATTGATGGTGCTGACAATCAAAGTCATCCTTCAATAGGTTATGAGCCCCGAAAAGGGCCTAACCCCTAGCACCCGGATCATTGAGGTGTGCTCTGATCTAGACCGGGCCACTATGGGTTTTGTACCCTAGCCCAGACTAGTCACTGATCTCCAGCCTGTACCTGAGCCTGGCGTCTACTAGTCTGCCACCTCACATAGGTACAATAGGCTTTGGTCGTAGATAGCGGATTGCTGGATCTAATCCACAATCAAGTGCTACCAGTCTTAAGGACTGAGACACACCACTACTTAGTAGTGAGACAGTGAGAGAGGTGCTCACAAGAAACGAAGTTTCTTTACTAGACTTAGTCTAAGAACTTTATGCTGACGAAAACCCTATGCCCTAACAGGCATTTTTGCAGTAAGTAGCAGCTTTCTACTGCTTGCACCTCGCATCCGCTCCTAGCCTCTACAAGAGAGCTAGAGAACCCACCTACTATCGCAGAGAACCCAACCTTACCTACGGTAAGAGACAATTGATCCACCTAAGACGCTTTCTAAAGTGTCTTAGAGACTTAACTCTGACCTTTGGTCAAGTCCAATTCCCTTAATACTAAGGAGAACCCTTCCACCTACCGGTGAGACTTACCCTTGACCATCAAGGAGACCAAACTGACTTACATGTCAGTTTAATCCCTTATCCAGCCACTCCATCCTAATGGACGCTCCTATCGCCTCTACCTCCTCTTCCTCCTCCTCCATTGCCTCTTCCTCAAACAATGTGGCTGCTCGCCTGTCGGCTCCAGCTGCATCTACTAGAGGAACAAGACGTTCTACTAGTGCTCGCATACATGCACCAGTACCAAAGAGGATGGCTAGCTGCCATGACTCTGACGCACCTTGCCCAATCTCTAGGGCTGAGACACCTCACGGGAGAACTCCTACTCCTGCTGAGATGAACCAGGGCATGGCACCGCCAGCCTGGTTGTTCGGGCAACCTCCTATGCTCGAACAGCATCACCCGGTACTGGTAGAGTCGTCGGAGAACGACTTAAGGGATCTCGCCAATCTTGGCAGGCTACGATACGAGGCAGCGTACCAACCTGCATTCATTCGCTCCCTTACTGGACATGAAGTCCAGATCATGCCCTGGGACCATAGTTCCCTATGCCGCGCTAGAACGCATCAAGAAGGACCTACCCTTCGCATCCCCTATCTAGAGGATGATGGCACGCAATGCGTTGCCACTTCTTTCACAGCCCCTGCACTCCGTCCTCTCCAGACGGAAGATGTCAACGTCGAGGTTGCTCCCCGCTGCCTGCACAAATATAAGCTGGCACCGACATTCCCACAACAACAGATCGAGATTCCACTGGAGGATATCCTTAGATTCTCGTGGATGGTCTTCCCATTCTGCATCCAGACATGTGAGACAAGCAGAGCTCATCCCATTTGCTCCCTTGCATATTGGGATGAAACCATAGGTCAAGCCTATGAAGGCGCTGGATGGGCATTCCCCTCATCCACCTATGAGGACCACCGATCTTTTGTGGTGCATGACCAGGGCTGGGAAATATTCCGAAGGGATCTTTTCCCTCCTTCTTGGGCCAATGTTTATTTGGCTAAAAGCAAATCGCCCAATGTCGTCTTTGATGATGGCGACTGGCTTTCTGAGGCTGACAGAGGATGGAACTGCGGTGAACCCGCTGAGGAATATGGTAAGAGAGTAGGGATGGATGTCAGGAAGTTCAATGAACTTCTTGACAGAAAGCTCAGGCTTGAGCTAAGACGAGCTCACCCTGAGATCTGGAGACAATCCAACCGCATCCAGAGACTGATCCTTGAAGCAGTAGGTACTGATGCAGAGGATGATGTATACTCCGCACTTGCTTCATCAGTAGGCACCCCAGCCGGCAATCACCAAGCTGAACTTCTCTCTAGAGCTGTTCGCCTAGGGAAGAGAAGAGCCGCTGAAGAAGGTGAGCAGAATCGTCGCAATAGGCAACGATTCTAGGTACTCTACTTAGACTTCAATTCTCTTTTATCCTCTTGGCCATTTACTTTTTTTTTGGACTTTTATTTAGAAGATTTATTTTCTCACAAGTGTCCATCTATCCTAATGGATGATAAGACAATAATTTGCATTTACACTTGTAACACCACCAAGAAAATCGTTATTTGATTTTTCCTTGAGATAAATTCCAAGAGCTTCAACTCTTGAGACACTTTACCAAGGACTATAAGTCTTTGAGACCAAACCAACCAAGAGACTCAACATCTCTTGAGACCAACCAACCAAGTAATCGACTTAAGATTATCTTGAGACTTTAATATTTCTTCTAAATTGGCCATACCTATGAGGATTAAAGAAAAGTCGCTTCAGGATTAAACATGGGATATACCGCATTTCATTGCGAGATTTACCAGTTATTAACTGAGAAGTAACCAGTCATAATCTGACTGAGATTGGACTGACTTTGTCACAAAAAGGACAGAAAAAGTTTACATAACACTCCTGCAAAGTCCATTTACAGGAGATATCATGAGAAACATTTTGGGTCATAAAGTTTCCATGCTCTCCTGCATAACCCATGCTTGAGACCAAGGTAACATTTTGGGTCAACTGAATTCTATGCTTTCTGTCACAGAAATGTGAAAAGAATCATTGAATTAAGCGGATGCAGAATCCTTTATATTGGTGAAACTCCATCAATGATGATCTTGTTTGCTAGACATTTTATTTTTTAGATCACATCCTATGGCTGCTATCACAGTTCCAATTGACCTTGGAAGAAATCAACTCACCACAGTTAGTGTTCCTCTTCTAGTTGGTTCATCCAACTATTCCCAATGGAGCTCTCAGCTTCGTCTTGTTCTCAAATCCCTCTCTGTATGGAGTTGGATTGATGGAACAACCACTTGGAATAATGTCTTCCATGGAGATAGAATCAAGTGGATATATATGGATTTTCAAGTGCAAGATTTAATTCTTGACACTATTCACACATCCTTCCATTGTTTTGCACAATATGTCTACAATGATCAAGTTGTTAAATCCTCAAATGTGAAAGCACTTTGGGAGAAACTTAGGTCTCTTTTTGGACCAAGTTTATTCAGACATCAATGTCTGTTTCAACAACTCACTCGGGTTACAATTGACCCGAAGACAGCTTTACAAGACATTGGACATATTCTTTCCTTGTTTAACCATTCTGGTTACCATTTTTCAGAGAATTTCATTGCCATGTTTCTTTTGAAACGTTGTCCTGCGGAAATGTACCATTTCTGCTCAGAGGTAATTGCTACCTCTAGACCTGCCAAATTGAGAATACATCATGTATCTCAACTAATTTGTGCAGAGGCACCCAATATTCTATTGAGACGTTTCATTACTGCCTGCTTGAATGCAGAGATAACAGTGGCTAAACTGTCCAGACTTTAGGTTCCTATCAGAACCAACCATCAGGGAGTCAAACCCTAATGAGACCAACTTCCATTCAGGAAGATGAACAAAATCATTCGGACATAAACTCTGAACAAGGAAAAGGTATGATAATAATCATACTAACAATGAATACTAAATCAAGGTTCCCATTTATCAAATGGAGATAATTTCAACATAACCTTGAACGAAGCTACCTCCACCGTTGATCAACATTGGAGAGAAAATAATGGTCCTTGGCCATTAGCTCCCGAGTCAGTCGACTTAGTCGATGAAGCTGACTTAGAAAATGTCAATTTTGACATATGGGAAGAAGGAACCGTGGACACACCAATAAGTGTGGTTGAAAATTTTTGTCCTTCCACTCCTTCCTTTCTTTTTAGCCCAGCTTGGCTTGAGCTGGAGAATGAACTTCTCAATAACCAATTAAAATTAATCGAGAACCGATTGCACTCCTTAGCAATTGAGATTAACCTGAACTCACAGTTCAGAGATAACCAGGAAACACCTGAGGAAAATTGAGAAAGAGAAAGGAAAGGGACTAAAATTGTTCTCCTTTTGAATGGTCATTTATTTACCATCTTTTCCTACTCCAATTGGACTAGAGACTAATGTTTATAAGATGAGATTTGGAACTTTCATGTTTGCTTGTGCCTATCCTTCCTATATCATACGATGAGCGCATTACAGTAATACTGCAATGCGTACTTCGAATGAAATAGAGAATATTTTACCTTTTTAACAAAAGAGACTTAAACCATTAAGTTAAAACAAGGATAGAGAACTATGATTAACCCTTCTTCTTGAAGGAACAAGCAACATTTATAGCTGATATCCAAGGATGATTGATCACAAATCAACAATCATCATCATCCCTTATTAGGAGACATTACATTATGTGCTGATGTAGGTGTCGATGCTCACATCACCACTTATTGGAGTATCTGCTTGTGCAGAACGAAGGACTAATTCATCCTTCTAATTCACCATTAAATTCTTCAGTTGATTAAATTAACACCATTACAGTTTGGTGTATCAACTCAGGATTTTAGGTGTGTGCACCCTCACACTAAAACACTTCTTCTTTTTTTTTTTTTGGCACTTTTATTACTAAGATTAATTTCTTAAGACAGTAGGATTCATTTCCTAAGACCAATAGATCCAGTATCTGGAACATCTAGAGGTCGTGGTTAAGAACCAGGCTTTGCCTCTTCTACCACTTGACACCTCCCTGGGTATAAACTGCAGTCGGTCCTCTGATCCCTTCAGTTTATCCTAGAGAACGGATGAAACTTTTCGTCAGTAGCTGCCTGAAGACTGCTATGCCCTAGTAAGGAGCACTGACTTAGAGTTTCTTGCCTCTTGTGTGGCTTTGACAAGTCTTGTAAGACTTGACTCTATGCATTTTATGCACCTTGGGCAACCTTCCCAAATATTCTTCACCACTGCCCTTGTCACTCAGTGATGAAGGAGACCACGTACCCCAGCGGAAAAAATATCCATCTACACACTGTCCTAGTCGTTGGCGATGGGATCAGTTCCCATCACTTACATCCGCTCACAACCCTGCAATGGTGTTGTTGACGAGACGACAGAGTCACCTTGTTCCTCCTTATAAGGGACATTCGTCATCCTTACTGGCCCAGCAAAACCAGTATCTGGAAGATGACCATTACAGTGTTTCCTTCTAGGTTTTGAAGCTGAGCAATGCGATCTTCGTGATCTCGCTCTCCAACCAGCCCCGTGCTGCTCCACACCCCAGTACCTGCCAATCCAGGTCGAGAGCACGAGACCCACTATATTGCTGGTTCATTAAATTGCCACACTCTTTACTTCTTGCATGGAAGTTTGGTTGTCCTTTTGCTGGCCATCAGGACTTCCTCTTGTGCTTTTCACTCCTTGTTTGGAATGAGGAGGGGTTCGAATAGCATGGTTTTTACCTGCTATCATGACATTCCCTCACAACTCATTTTGCTAAACTACCAGTATTATCACTGAGACCACCATTCCATTCAACCAAGCACTCTTCCAATCTTTTCTTGATTGAGATTTTTCACTTCTTACCCTGTCATACACTGTGGTAGCTCCCAGCTGTTGACAAGACAACCATGCATTACACAACAGAGTAAGCAATCTACCAGATCTGCTAAGTCACTGTCTACCCCTGGCACAGCCTGGCGTTTCTGCCACCTAGTTCAGGAACTACAGACAGAATATCTGAGACGCTTCATTATCGTTCTGTGTTGGCTATAGCGATGCCTTCACGTCCCAGTTCATATGTCATTTAGGCCAGACGTTTGTCTCCCAATCTGACAGAACATAAGGACATATTGGAACAGACCTAATTAAGAGATAAAGGTTATTCAAACCCAAGTTTGTCAGTCTTATAACACTTTCTCCCACACAGTTCCAGAAGTCAAATATAAACCTACCACTATTCCCTCACGACTGTTCTGAGACAGGAACTCAGAACAAGAATTCTTCTTATTGACACTACCACTCCAGGTTCCTCTCAAACCTGATGATCCTTTTCCTCTTGGGATAAGTGAACAAGAGAGACACCTCCCTAAGTCAGGAGAGAATACTCTATCATTTCCATTTGGGAATCAACATAGCTAAGTCTTGTAACCTGACTTACATTGACTGACATTACCTCATTCAAATGAGAGAACTATTGTATTGGCCTATTATTGATAGTAAGTCCAATATAGGATAATTTCAAGTCCATGGTTGGTATGAGAACCGCCCTTGTATTGCACTTGGGAGATGGTCATATTCATCCATAAATCCATGACACAATGAAATTCATCCCTTATTTGCCATGTCACTATTCAGGAGGAGTTATACTCCTTTAAAGACAATTGCTTTATTCCTAGATCACAACGTTTCATCCAGTTCTTAACTGATCTGAGACATGTTTATCATGTTAATGGAACAAACAAGTGATAAATGGAAATAGACTTTATATTCACAGGATTGTAGTTGAGCTACAAGAAGATTCCAGTCAAAAGAAACCACCTATGCCTTATGGTTTCTGGAATAGCTCCTTGACTTCCAATGAAGTCAGACTTTCAACAAAGTCACTCGTCACCTCTTGATGAAGAATAGGAAGTTACAGACAGCAATACTGTCTTCCTAAGACGAAGAAAAGGAAAGTACTCAAAAGTACTTTGGTCAGGAATAAACAAGGTTTATTCGGCAGAACGAGTCTGTGGAATGACTCAGATGTAGCATGGGAAGCTACATGAAGTTTTTAAGCTGGCCTTCAGAACAAAACAGCTTACTTTCATTTCATTTCTTTCCCGATTTCAATGATGACTACTTGATCTTATCCTAATTCTTGGTAGCATCACTCATCCTTTAGATCGAGGCCACTTGTGCTCAATCCTCAGGCGAGTTTCCTTTCACCTTTAACATTACTAATAATGTTTCTTGAGCTGGAGCACTCATACTTCCTCCACCATGAACAATGTTCATGAGAAATAAATCACTGAATGATTTATGGGACTGACCATGATAAATATCATGAGATACCACATATGTGAGACACATAGCCTTGCTTACAGGGCTTAAAGGATTACCTGTCCTAACTCCTATTGGATTTATTCCTTTAGAGATGTCTACAGCTCAAACGAGCTGATGATCACTCAATAATGCTCAAATAGTTCCTTGCCATACATCATGACTTCAAAATCATGATTGGAACTAACACCAGTTCCTACAAAGTAGAGACCTATTTCATTCTTCAGAAGTTTACTTCCAGAAAAGCGATGCAGATGACTCCTTCCTGCAACTACAATCGCTACATCAGATGGTCTATCTTGACCAACAAGGATCAAACAAATAATTGATCTTCAGCATATTGGCTTGACGTCAAGTCACCCATAACTGCTGTAAAAGTTCAAACTCCTTGTTCTGATACAAGAATGAATAACTGGTAATAAATGCATTGATGATTGATCATATATTGAAGCCAAACTAATGTTGTTCAAACACAACCTCACAAGTTGAGAGACTATCATTGACAGCATCATTCAGGACTCAATAATACTGTTGACATGATGAAGTCATACTTTAACTAGTATTGACTAATCAACAGTCATTAGACATTATCATCACCAGAAACCTGGAACATTTCAAGGTTTCAGAGGGATGTAACATTCAATCCTTTACACTGTTCCTAACATTCACAGTGAGGAGGAGTGTTGGAATTGTCAGTCTTAATCTTATCTTATCTTATCTGACATTCCATATCAGTCATGATCAATGATCTTATCTTAATCATATGCATGGTCATCATGCTTACTATTCGGATATTCTATTATCCATGATGACTGTCACTGTATGACTAAATGTCATGCTAAATGACTAATGGATCACCAATCCATGTCATGTGACTTAATATGCTGACTGATACTCCACTGCTCATGTTATGCCATTGGTTGACACTTATAGCGTGCTTCTTATCATCTTTATTACTATTGGCTGTGATAAGAGCATTATACACTATTAGCTACTATTGTTCCATCTTTATGGAATTACTATACACAAGTACAAACAGTATGTACTGTATATAAGGAGGAGCTCCTCATAGTCGCTCCTCTAAGCACTTAGAATACATCCCCTCTTCTGCTTCATTTATATCCAGTACTACAGGGTTTACCCCTTGTACTGAGATTATCCTAGACTACTGAGGTCACTCCCCTCTACTCTCTATAGGGTCACTCCCTCCAGTAGTTACTACCGCCCTTTGGCTATCTGTTATCTATCAACCACCGTGACTTTCCTGGTGAGCATTCCCACCAGAGATCTACGTGACTTTCTTCCTCTGCATATGAGCGTAATATGAGCCTATGCTCATCGATGGTGCTGACAATCGAAGTTGTCCTTCAATAGTCGACACACAACGAGGGCACTGTGGACAAGTCGAAGGAGCCACTTGAAGCGCCAGACCATGTCAGTAAGTGACCACAACGAGAAGAGAGTGGGTACTCACCATATAGGACCCAACTCGAGCGGATCGTGACGGATCGCAAAATGGACATGTCGAGGGTATCAGAGGGTGTCGACGACTTCAATACACGCCCAAACGACCTGAAGAAAGCACCAGAACAAATCAGTGCACGCCTAGAATGTCAAGCCAAGTCGTACTCACCATATGGGACCTTACTCGAGTGAGTTGCGATGGACCGCAAAGCGGACATGTCAGGAGCTGCAGACAGCATTGACAACGTTAGGACACGCCCAAACGAGCCACAAAACGTGTCAGAAACAGTCAGCACACCTCAAGAGCGTCAGGTCAAAGCATACGCACCAGCTACCGCCCAAGTCGAACGGACCTGACCAGATACCCAAGCGGACGCGTTGGGAGTGTTTGGAGCCATCAAGGACCATCGACACATGCCATTGAAGCTGCGGGATATGTCAAAACCCATCAGCAAATGGTGAGAACGAGCAGGGCAGGAGGACATACCTTCAGAGCCCCCAGGCGAGCCAGCCAGCTCCGACCTTGAAACGGCTGCACTAGGTGATGACCAAGGCACTCAGGGACCTACCTACACTGACGGAAACACGCAGCGTGTTGAAACGATCACCCAAAATCG
>JBBPMY010000948.1:0-10446 GCA_038090615.1 Phylloporus gajari
CGCTTTCTGCTTGGGTTTAGTCAAGCGCGGGAGGTTATCGAATATGTTGGTCAAAGCTTCGAGTTGGCTTGACTCCGGTGTAGTATCGACATCTGTATCTGTGTCTGTCACAGTGTCCATGTGATTCACAATGTGATACGTGTGATATGAATTTTCATATGCATCCAAAACGAGAGTTCTCGCCGTTTCAATCCATTCATGCCTCCAGCCGGCACTCTTGAAATACTCAAGTTTGTGACGGGGGTGCAAAACTGTGTGATGGAGTTAGGATGATATTGCGATCATCAATTGACATACCCATGGTGATACGATATACATTGGCCAAGTCCGTTAACGAGTAGTATCTATTGAGTGTCTTCTTAGCCAGTCCGATGGCTACATGGATTGCAGGACTGAGCTCTTGGTCGTTCAACATGCCGTTCGTGAAGGCCTCATCGATGTAATCCATGGCTGGTATGACCATGGCGAGGTTTGGTGTTTTGCGAGAAAAGAACGCCATCACGTCCTTCAGAGTCTGCAGTTGTGTGATTAGTAAGCTCAATGCTGTGCAACAAACGTGTGTACCTTGAGGACATCACGCAGCTGCCCCAATAGCTCCCACTCCTCCTCATCCAGCGCACAATTACTCACCCCCAACTTGTTCTTGTCTGTGATCGCATCGATTCCCGCTCGGTACTCAACTGCAAAAGTCAACATGTCGAAAGTCAAGTTCCAACGAGTTGAAACATTGCACGGGAGATTTCTCACGGCTAGTCCGTGCTCTCTCAACGTCTCCTTCCATGCAGGGAGCAGCTTTGTGCTCAAGTGGATAATTTTGAATGCCAGTTTACAAACCTGGCATAGTGGTCAAGGTATCTCTTTGTCATCTCAACGAATTTCACTAACCTTTGCGAGCATCAGACAGAGCGGCTGCATGTGCGCATCAAGATCGGCGCGCTCCTCTGCGGTCAAGTAATCAACCTTGTTCACCCAACCGGCCATATCATCCTCTACAAGATCCCTGTCTACTTCGTCACTGCCCTGGATTTTTGACTCATACGCTTCAAGTCTTGTCTGGAGCTCCTCCAACTCAAGCTCCTCCCCCTGCACTTTCCAGTCTTCTTCCTTGTTGTTGTTGTGCTCACTACTTCTCTCTTTTGGTAGATCAAACACACGAATAAGTGTTTTCGCCACTAAATTGACGACATGCAGGAAACAATGTGTACGTGCATTGTCACCTGCAAAGTGCGCCAGTCGGTCTGCTAGTTCGTACGTCATTGTATCGTTCGACGTGGCATTATCAGCGGTAATGCTTAGAATCTGTAGGCTATGTCAGGTGAGCCATATGTCGTACTGCACAGCTCTCACCTTATCTGAGATACTGAACTCAGTCAGAACACTTGCGAATGCTTCTGCCAGGTTCGTGCCACTGTGCAACTACACACGGACATTGTTAATACAAGGTATGCACACATTTTCTTTGCCACTCGCCTTTGCTACTTCAACCACGTCCAGGACCATGGATATCGGTTTCCCCTCGTTGGCCAAATGCGCAGTGATGGCCACAAACGCCTTGTGGTTTGGGGAAGTCCATGCATCCGTCGCGAAGCTCAGCTCGCCATCGTAGTCCTGGTATGTGATCAATTTCATACAGAAAACATGTTAATACAACTCACCCTTAACATTTTAGCAATTTGCTTTCGTGTGTTCACAAACACTAGCCGGGTGTCCCGCGATACTGTAGTTGGGTGTGGTAAGTAGTATTCAGGGCAACCTGTCTTCATCAATGACTTGAACCTGCAGTCACTAACAATTTCAAATGGACGCAGGCTCTCTGATACCCAACGCACGATCTCCGCCCTCAACATTAGTGTTAGCACTAACACTAGACCCAGATGAACAAACAGACAACACACTTCGTCTCCGTACGGGTGTGTTGTCTGTGCAAGTAAGTAGCTGTTGTTTTACCCTTTCGTTTAAACACAGCTGAAATGGTCCCTTGCTCAGTTCGATTGCTGACTACTTCACGTGCGGTCTCAAGGCTCTGGCCATCTGTAACATTATTCACGGCCACTTTGCCCCAGCATGAGCGTGCGTGTCGCCACATGTTACTTGTTGACCCTTTGTCACCCTTATCCAGGTATCGCCGTACTTTATGCTTGCACCCCTTTGCAAGACATTGGAATGCATGCGTCTGCTGGTTGTTGATGTACTCTATCTCGGGAACCGGCGAGAAAAATGCGTAAACTGGTGAGTTCCAATCTTTCATCATATTCTCTGAAAAAAAGAATCAGTCGCTATAGCACTGACTGAACCATAGGTCCTCACGAAGCTCATCGTCTGAATTTATCTCAATAGAGTCAACCTGGACATTGGCTACCCTTTTCTTCGCATGTTTTGTCTTGCAGCGCGCCTCTTTTGTGGTATGTTTGACCACAATATCTTCATCATCCAAGTCTGACCGAGTGCGTTTCTTGCCTGTTTGGCAGGACTCCACTTCAATGTGTGTCTTGGGGACTATGGCCACAGTGCCATTATTGTATGCCTCTTTCTCCTTATCTTCCTGTAAACCTGGCTCTTTATCAGCTGTGATAGCTGCCCTAGCTCCTACCGTCTTAAGGCCTTGTGCCTTTTCCATGAGACGTGGGATATGTTTCGGGAGCATGGTGGAATTGATGAGGTGTTAGAAGCTGCGGAGATCTGAGATGTATACCAAAAAAAGTAAAATTTTAAAGTTTGGTACTGTACAGTTCTGTAAAGATCCGAGATCGTGCCAAGACAGGCCAATTGTAGTATGGGTATTGACAATGGATAGGTACCCATGGGTTGTGGGTTTATGGGTCTGCTCATTGTGACCCGCACCCATATCTGTAGGAACCTGCATCCACAACCCGCCATGGATGATCCAGACCTGTGCAGAACTCTACCTGCCACCGGGTCCTCAAGGATGGCCTCGCACACTATACCTTTACCATTGTCAGCACGTTATTCAGGATTCTATTGGCCGTCATGTATCTACACGGTCTGTCACTCTTTGAACTCGTAACTGTTGCTTTCTGATTCTGCTCGTAAAAAGGTTCAATCAGCTCATGCCAGTGGCGATGATAATAGCAACTCTCAGCGGACAATCCTTGTCATCCAAACCCTGTGCTCAGTCTTGGACGTCAAGCCAGGGCCTGTGTTCCCAACCTTATATTCATGTATGCACATGATGTCAAGGCCAGGCACACCGGCCAATGGTTCTGTGGTCAGTTTGCCAATAAGGCTTCTAGCATATGCCCCCTACTCACCATCCTTCATGTGATTGACATCTCATTTAGGAATATGCTGACCATGGACTTGTTGCATGCTCATATACCACTTGCTTCAAGACAAGCCTAACGTGTATTTGTGGTCGGGATTGCGTTCTCATGTAGGGAAAGGAGCAGTAGCGACCAAGCTCACGGAAGTCATTGAAAGGGGCAGCTGGGTGCTGTAGTGAAGAAGGACATATGTGGTATCGATGAGGATGGATGTGTCAGAGGGTATACATAAGTAGAGTAAACACTGTCGTTGAGATATCCTGCAATGTCTACAACTCAGTCACCTTGCCCAGTGTCCCACATCAGGCTTTTCTAAGCGCTCATTGAGCTCCCAATGAGCAACCTGATTTGGGTTAGAACAGGGCATATTCTTATTTTGGTAATGCCGACCTGTTGCCACCAATCAGAGAGCTCGAATGCAGCGGGCCAAGAGCCAGAGAAGTTGTCAAGTGATAATGTTACTCGACCGCTATGCTGATGCAGTCCCTAATGGAAATCGTTGTATTACACGTGGGATTTTACATAGTTGAGAGTCTGGGAGAGGTACAGCTACCTGCCTTATGGACTATCATGAGCTGTGACAGAGATAGACAGATCTCACCATAAGCGAAACTTTGTTCTGTGGGTCAGGGTTTGGTGACTAAGCTAATGGGCTTTGACAGCTTGTCACAGTTGTGATGCTCGGCAGAGTTCTGTTATCTTGGCTATTGAAAAGGGTGGGTTTGCTGATGAATGTCTTGTGTGCAGTCACCTTGCACCTTCCTGCTTGGTCCATCTACTCCAGCAACCTGGACATCCAAAAGAAGACCACTATCTAGCACATTGACTGGATCTGCAGTCGCAGGTGAGGGGACAGCACATCCTTTCCCTGTACCATTACATAGTACATGTTGAGTAGCTGAAAAATGAATCACGCACCTTTTGAAATCTTTTTTTTGGGTGGTTCCTCTGTATCTGACTCACGATCGGTAGTGCTTGATGCTCGAACCTCAGTTACCTTGTGCTTTTCACCATGTGAAGGCTGTGTGGGGCCCGTGGGTAGCATTGCTTGTGCCTGTGTGGTTGTCGTGGCCTTTGCCTGCCAATGGGAAGATAGTTCTAACTTGGCTGCATTGTCTGCGCACATTACACAGGCCAACGGCACTGGAACACATTTTGGGCGGCGAGGCTGTTCGTCATCAGATTCCATCTGCTGAGAAAGTTTGGTAATAGCAGTGTATGAAACCTTATATTTTTCACCTTTATAGGTAAGCGGACTTTGCTGGATGAGGGCTTAGCCATCAAAGTTGTTACGATTTCTTTCCTTGTCTTAGTCATATGAGTTCTGGACGTTATTTCTTTTCTCTACGATTACTCATCTTCTCTTAGTCATCGGCCTGATGACTCATCGTTGCTTCCTAATCGTAGTTCTTCCTCCATCTTCTTGAACGTTCCATGCGATACCGTCGCATTCTCCTTAGTCATTCCATTTACCATTTCCTGTGTACAACAGTTCTTTCATATTCCGTCGGTTTCTATACCTTAGGTATATAAACCCCCTCTTTCTTCTTCCTTTCTCTTTCCTCAAGCTAGTTCTCCTCAGAGTTACCACCTGTATCTCTAGACTAGCAATCCATTTGATCTTCCTTCCCATTGTTCCTCACCTCTTTGAGCCTCCACCCATGCTCTGAATGGGAGCTTGTCCTTCACACTCTAGTCTCCGGGTACCCAGTTCACCCTCTAGTGAACAGTACCTTGGTCTGATCGGCCATTAGCCTTTCAGTCATCCTTAGTACCAGTCGACCGATTTGTCGCCTGGTTCCTTCGGTCCAAGCCAACACCAGTAGCTTGGTCATTGATAGTCCTAGTCACCTAATCGTTGCCTAGCGACTTTGAAGCACCTTACAACCGCCCAGGCTTTAGAACCCCTTAGCCCTAGTCGACTACCATCGCCTAGTTTCAAGTCTTCTGTCCCCACAGGTTCTTCTGAGGCTACACTTCGCCCTACCCGGACCAAGCGTAACAAAAGTCAGGGGACTTGGGGCTTTGACAGCTTTGATGGCTTGGCTCGGCTGGGCCTTGGCTTCCCAAAACTATGGGCCGGGCTGTAAGCCGCACTCAAGCCCCTATGATGCCAGGCCTTGTCCAGGCCTACGAAGGCTTGGCTTGACCGGCCTCTCGGCCTCAGGCTGGGCCTGCACAGCACTAATCAGGAAGAACGGTCAGACTCCCGCATTCGAGTGTGTGATGCAGGAAGATTATACCTCTCAGGCTCATGTCAATTCTGGTACGCTATACTATTCGCGCGTGTTGTTACCGCTGTGAATCTGTTCTCACAACAGAACAATTGGTGTCGCTACACTTTCTGATCAATGTTGATCTCACGTAGTGGTAGCTGGGTACTACTTCTATTATCCTAACCCCCGGACTCGTCATCTGAGCCATAACTTACATATATGTACTACCTCAGAGTATACTAGAATACTATCAGTACTGCTACAGTATTATGTATTGATTGGTACAGTGATTTCGATTTCGAACACAAGTGGAACAGTAGTATACGTTTTGCAAGAAGTTCGGAGTGAATGATTTTTACTGCTGGTCAGACACCATCGTTGGGTCACTTCACCACACCTGCTGGGCGACTCGGGGACATGCTGGCCCAAACTGTGACAGGTGATTGCCTGCCCTGAAATTATGTGATTTCGGCTAATGCAAGGCACCGAGCTAGGCGGACCTGTGACAGTATGGCCCAGGGTGTGACAAGCCATGGGAGACTGTAAGCTCCGGAGCCTCAGCTACTTGAAAGGGTTGGTTTGCTGATGAAGGACCGACGCGTGTGAGGGCTAGCACACCAGTCCTACATGAAGGTGGTGGTTCAAGTGAAAAATCAGAAATGTCATGCGATTTCCTTAAATTTCTTGTGTGGGTACGTCCACATGATCAGCATACCTTGCTCACATGTGCGCAACTTGGACTCAGTAGCGCCATTGTTTTTCCTCCGGCAAGGGTTCACCCGCCTGCACTAGCTACCACTGCCGTCATTCTCCCACCTGATCGTGTGTACAATTTCTGGTAGGGAGCTGCATGGGCACTGGCCATGCTCTCGAGTCATTGCCCTCACCCTCACCTCCTCTCGCTGTCTCCATTGCAGTTGTCACCTTGTCATATCCCTTTGTTGATCTGGTCCCTACCCTACATACAGTAAATAGCTCATTGTAACTATCTCGAATTTAAGTCCTTTGAAATATATTAAGGCCCTGAAGGTGCTCAGAACTCGAACTTCAGGCCTATGTTGACATTCATCAATTTATATGTGAACTATGTGAACTATCGCATTTACTGTATCCGTTGTGCGATCCATATAAGCCCATATATGATGTGTGTGAGCTTGAGCAGAATAATATTTCTGGCAGAGACCTTGTAATACCTTGTAACTTTGATATAATATTACTACAGCTTCCCAAGACAGGTAACCCAAGTACAATTAATGGTGTCTATTATATGACATTGTAAGGCACTCATAACAAGTGACAGACAGCATCAGGAAACTTCACCAAGACTATATAGCACTATGTAGTCTATATAGTGCTGTAGTACCTGTAGGCTTCTCCCCTATATATAGTACTACATAGTGGCATGGTATACTACATAGCACTACATAGTACATGTGTCATTTACATGGTGCTATGTAGCACTATATTATATCATAGAAAAAGGAACCATATCAGACAAAATCCATTAATCAACAATATACCATTGCTTCTACTATAACCATGAACACTACAAACATCTTCATCATATCCACTCATTGTCTATCGGGTGGTGTGCTCACTGGCTAATACATCACCTTATCACGACGCCTACACAAGTTGCCATTGTCCTTGCCATGGCATCCAAACTGTTGTGCTGCCCCATCAATTCACCCCCCATTGTTGTTGTTGGTGCCATGTGGTGTCATGATGCTATAGTCATCATGACTTTGTCAGCATGTCACCAGATTGGTCTTGCCCCCTCATGCTCGTTGCACTGTGCATGTCACACCACAGCATCAGGACACAGAGGCAGTGCATGCAGGTCGAAGCAGCAGGTCCTTCATCAAACAAGCCCCAACTTGTCGAGTTAGCCATCAGGCTATAAACCACTCAGGGAATGTTTGAATTGCGGGAGTGCATCAAACGGGCTGCCAAGTCCTACCTGGGGGGAATATGGAGGTGGCGGGTGAAGCAAGAGGGCGTGGGTTGCAGCTTACATCGTCAAACGAGCGGTTTGGCTTGTCAACGGCCAAGGAGAGCATAGAGATAGCAGGTGCTGATGAACCATTGGGCTCCATGGAGGTGGCTAGATGGATGAGTGAGGGCAGTCGCGACTCTACAGTTGTTGAGCGTGCCATGTTGTGTTGCCCTCACCGTGTCACAGTCGTCGTGGCATCTTTGCTGCGCCGTCCTCAGCATGTCGTGGTCATTGCGACCTCCCTGTTACATGTGGTGGTAGCGACAGTGTTGGTGCAGCCATCCACATGCTGTTGTTGTGGTCATTGCGACCTCCTGGTTACACGTAGTGGTAGTGTCCTCCAGGTGATGACGGTAATAAGGGTGCGGTTGGTGGGCCTGGTCATCATGGTGTCTGATCACGACAATGATTTAAGGGTGGGTACAATGCCCTCCACTGTGGTGATGTGTTAACTCAACTTCGAGAATTTTTCGCGTTGTTGACTTGTTGTTGTGTGTTTGCCACACACGTGACAAGCAACATCCGACAATACAGTCAGCCGCATCCCTAGCAAGAGTAAATACAGTCCTTAAGGACCAAGGTAAGTCATATGAAAAGTTATCTAAATACTAACCATTTGGTTTCATATAGTGGCCTTACTGGGCCATCAATGGCAACACGATGACGGCAATGTGCGCACAACCGCAGCACTGTGGTGACAAAGACGGCGACGATGACATGATGGTGATGCGCACGCAACTGCACGCATGCCACAGTGATGACAGCGACAGCAGTATGGTAACGATGACACGTGTGCAACTGCACGCCTGCCACAGCAACAACAACAACGAATGCACACCACCACCGCCTGGAGGACCTGGCATCGACGATGAAGCAATATCATTGATTTCCCGGCACCATTGATAATACCACAATGACGAAGACATGCGCAACTGCACCCATCATAACCGTGCCACAACACGTGCACCAGCAGTGACAACGATGACGCCACAATGTCATCGATGGCTCGGCGCCATAAACAGCACAACAGCGACAACGACAACACATATATGGTCACATCAACACCCAGCTCGAGGTGGGGACCTGTGCATCCACGGCACGCCCTCCATCCACATTGTGAACTGTGGCAGCCAGGTAAGTCAAAAGCAACAGAATGCGGTAATGAGGACTCACCAATACCCAGCTCGAGCTCAAGACCTGCGTGTCCAAGCATACCCTCCATCCACCTACAAAAATCCAATTCCGAACCACGGCAGAGAGGTAAGTCAAATGCAACAGAATGTGATGATGAAGACTCACCATCACCCAGCTCAAGCTTGGGACCTACGCGTCCACGGCATGCCCTTCATCCTATCTGATCAGGACCCGCACATTCACGCGACAACTACAACAGGCTGGTTGTGGCCCAGCTTGAGCTTGGGACCTGTGCCCAGTGACCGCTGCGCCTTGTACATATGCTGTATATGTATATTGTATTGTACATAGCCAGTATTGTGCGGTAAAATAACATAATACTATTTTTCTTCTTTTTATTCAGTGAGCAATGTGAGTACTATGTAGTCTACATAGATTGAGGATAATGC
This sequence comes from Phylloporus gajari, assembly GCA_038090615.1. Lineage (NCBI taxonomy): Eukaryota > Fungi > Basidiomycota > Agaricomycetes > Boletales > Boletaceae > Phylloporus > Phylloporus gajari. The sequence goes on from JBBPMY010000948.1 coordinate 9,077, forward strand.
AAATTTGCTATGTAGTCTCGGGTAGTAACACTACGGATATCTGAGAGCTACGTAGTCTCAAGTAGTGACATAATAGATATGCGGCGGCTATGTAGTGCTACATACACTACCGTTACTACTCAATTTGGCCGCTTACTACAGTGGGAAAACAGGGTTTCCTGATGAGATTGAAAATAGTAATACACATCGGGGATCTTTAGGACTCGTGATGATGTTCAGCAGTTGGATATCAAATTGAATGGTGCGGTCGATCCTGTGATGCACATGTATATTCTCAAGCGCTCGATGTGATCAGCTGGTGTGGCTATGGGTGATGTACTACCATTGGATCAAATCTGTTCATATGCTCATATCGTTCCAAAATTCGGCGACAAAGCTGATCCTCGCATGACCTCATCTAATAGTTTACATTTTGCAGATACATTTTTTTGAAGTCCAAGACTCCAAACGGTCGCAGGATGAACTCTAGTGGGAGAAACTCACTAGGATAGGCGCAGCGTAGGTAGTAGTCAAGTGTTGCTTGATAGCGATAGTGCTTAGTGTAAACACCAAGTACGAGAGAACAGATGATGGAGATTCTGTTAGAGGAGCGTACGTGAGGGAGCTCCTCCTTATATACAGTACAGGTTTGTTTGTACGTGTGTATAGTAGTTCTAAATAGATAGAACAATAGCAGCCAATGGTGGTAAAGGCTCTTATCTGAGCTAATAGCGTTAAAGACACTTATCGTACTATAAGTACTGGCCAATAGCAAAACATGAGCAGTGTCAGTATCAGTCAGCATGAGTAATAAAGTATCAGTCATCATGATAAGGATGAGTAATGAATGAGAAATCATGATGATGTTAAAGATAAGAAGATAAGCTGACATAAGTCATTCTCAACACGTTTTATTTGAACCACTATTTCGACAAGGAATTCTTTTATGCGACATGCAGTTGACTACCATGTATTGATACGCCCTGAATATAGTCTGTCTGAAGACACGCGCTCCAGCATCAGACCACACACATTGCAGACACAACCAGACAACCAAAATGTCCCTCAAAAGTGCTGAAATGAACTACAGAAAATGTCAGAATGAGTCGGTGTATGGCCAAAACGAGAGGTTGAATACCAATACTGCCCAAGCCCAGCCAACTGTGCAGGAAGTCAAAACGGATGAGTCAGGAGTGCCAGGACAAGCTGACAAACCTCAATGACGCTGATTGTGCTGGTACATTCTCCTCGCCCTGCTGACCCTGCTAGCGCTCATCTTGAACCTTCCTCGTCGATGTGGTGGGTTCGGCTGGCCAGTGGGTTGTCTGGGACACTTTCTGGATGATGTAGGTGGTCTAGGTACATGCGCCGCTTCGTCTTTGTAGTGCTCG
>JBBPMY010000949.1:0-10438 GCA_038090615.1 Phylloporus gajari
TGTATCAATTATATCAGTCATTCAGATATGATTAGTTTTGACTATTATATCAATAAGATAAATGTGATCAAAAATAAATTTATGGTAAACTAGATGATATGAGACAAATAGATAGTGTTGATCCAATATATATGATATAATGTGATGATCAAATTAATCAATTTTAAAAGAGTAGACAATTGCCATTATTATGATAGTATCATTTAAGTAATTGATGTTATAGACATATATGATCAGAGTACAAGAGTTGATCATATTTAACAGTGGTTTATATTTGATAAAGTCTATTATTATTTGAAAAATAAATTGTAGATGATAACAAAAGACTTCTTGATGGAACTGACAGAGAGTAAAAGTATTAAGTGAATTATAACACACCCCAACACTCTCATGGATTAAATAGCATGAGCTAATGATGTATCAGAATGATACAAAAGTGTGTGCTTGTTGAAAATGTTAATGTTATATAAATGTTGAGCAGACTTTCATCAATTTCGTGATGTTCATGCTATAAACTTTTCGTTTTTTCCCACCATCAGCAGTCAAAGTGTCTGCATTAGCTGTGGGCATGTTGGTAGCAAGTGAGAACCAAACTATCTAAAGTTGGTTGTCTCATTACCTTCTTTCTTGATCTTGGCCTTCTTGTTTGACATCATGGGCACCTGATTATTGGAAGTAACAATTCCAACAGATATCTAATGGAGTAGTTAGCACACCAACATTGCATCATGATTATTAAATCTTACAGAGCCAGTGATACACAGGCCCTGAGTCCTGGTCCAAACTGGCTTCATGATTTTTAACATTGTAGGTACCTCAATAGTCTCCACACCATCATTCTCAAGGTCACTCTCATTGGCCTTGCTTCCAGAGATATGATTAGCCTTGGCCACTTTGCACTTGGTCCCAGTTGAAACGATATGATGTGGCAACAACAGAGGCACTTGTGTGAAAGGAGGCCCCAAATCTGCCATGTCCTTGTTGGACTCACTGTTGGACACAAAAACAGGCCACACCACTGTATGCTTGCTATGAGCCCAGAAGGAATGTGGTTGTGATGGTGGAGGGACTTGAGTAAAAGGAGGCTCCGTATATGCCTGACTGTCATTGAGGTCACTTGCAGATTGAATATCAACCCTGGTAGCCCCATGATTGTCAGAAATGCTAAGCTATGACAGGGGGGGCTCCAGGTTTGTTGCATCATCAGCCTTGGGTACAATCCTCTGAAAGAAACCATAAAACAGATATTATATTATCAAATAGAAGGAACTTACCATTGTGTTTGAGTGACTGTGGAATGTAGCCATGGCGGCTGCTCTCTTGTCGGTGGCCATGACAGAATTGCCAAATATCTCCATTTCTGCATCATCTATGATGGCTGGCACATCCTTGAAGTGGCACTGAGAGGACGTCGATGTTGCTGAAGATGGCACAAAATGATGAGGGCCGTTAGAGCCATTCAAGGTCGTTGAATCAAGTTCTGTAGTGTCACATGGTTGCCTTGCATTTGCTACCTGTGTGGCCCATTTCAATACATGGCTGGTTCTGGGACGAGGGAAATATCCAACAGAAGTAGAGCAGATCTGGTCAGTATCAAATATATTAATACCTAGCAAAAAGCATACTCTTCAAGGGACGTGACTCTGGAGGCGAAAGCAAGGTTCAGAAAAAATAGCATCAATTAAGTCAGTAACAGCAACATCAATGAAAAAGGAATACTTGCTCCATGGTAACCTCAGCTGTGTGATGAGTCAGATCAGATAGGAGATTCTGCACCTGTGCTGCCAACACATGCAGCCTTGTTGAAACTTACTGGCGTGTTTCACCTCTAACTTCTTCACCCTAATCATATCCTTCAAGGTCATCATTAGTCTCTGGACCTTCTTTACAGTGACAATGTCCATGTCATTGCTATCTGTCTGGCTTTGACCATCTGGTGTAGGAGAAACTACTCGTAAGTTCATACTGTTGTTTCTGCTTTCATTCTGCTCACTATCCAAATGCTTTGGATGTGACCTAAGGCCACCTTTTGCAATGTCAATGTCTGCATCATTGCTATCCATCTGGTGTTGACCATCTAGCACAGGAGAAAACGCTAGTAAGTTTATACTGTTGTTTCCACCCCTGTTTTACTCACCTTCATGTCTTGGTTGTGATTTAGGATTGCCCACCACTCTGGGGCGTGGTTGGGGACACACAGGCTGGGGCCTAAACACATGGGCCTTGGTCTCCTTCTACTCAGCAGCTACTGCCATTGCTGCAAGATGTTCAATGTCTTCACGGGCTGCCTTGCTCTGGGCAGCTCTGGCCTCCTTCAGCCACTGGTCATCAGCTGGCTTCTTAGCCTTGATGCATCTTCTCTTTTCTGGTTTTAGAATGGCTGCTGGATGCTTATTCTGGTTAGATGGGCGAGTGTGGCACAGGGATGGGGGAGTAGGTGCTTGCTGGGTTATGTCCATTTGGGCAGTACTATGATGATGGGATGAGAGGGAAAGAAGTTTTTAAGTTGCGCTGACAGAGTCTGGAACTTGAAGTTATTTGTAAGTTTTCTGGTTGCAAACAATCTGGTCACAAACAAATCAATACTCAATACTTACTTCCCTGCACTTTTGCAGCCCTCACTCATCTGGTTTTGCTCATTGTCTGTTCTCTGGCTTTATGAGATGTGGCTACAATACAGCAAGCTCCAATATCAGTGCACCCATCCAGGTTGCAATCATTTTTTCAAGTCATTTGGGGGGCGGACCAACCATCTTCATACCTACCATGCTCCTGTTCCTCCACCATCACCAATGCACCATTCAGACAAGATGGAAGAAAATACTGGAGGTACAGAACCTGATATGGAAACACCTAACAGTAGGGTTAATGATACTGCTAATCACAATGACTGGGAGTAGGAGTCTTGTGATGATGATAATGAGGACCATTGGTTGGATGAGTGGGATAGGGAGCATTTCAATGGTGCGGATGATTTCTTACCACTCCTGGATGATCTTGATGACCCTGCAGATCCATCTGGTAATGACACTGACCTGGATGCTCAGTTCTATAGCCCAGGCCACAAATTTTATCATAACTACCATCCAAAGATGAATAGTGAGTTTCATATTTTGATGGATGCATTACACTTGTACTAATTAAGTGTCCAGCCTTACCTTGTGATGTGCATGGCCAATTCCTGCCCCCTGGTTCCCATCCTCCACCGAAAGAACACAATCCTGATGACTGGATGCCATATACAGACCACATCCAGTTCAAAGTTGCTAACTTTCTGTTCAGAAGGAACCAGATGTCTGTGGGACAGATGGATACACTGTTCTACCTTTGGGCTGCTATGCTTCAGAAGTATGGCGATGACCCACTGTTTAGCAATCATTGCCATTTGCACGACATGATAGACAAAACACCACTTGGTGATATCAGATGGCAAAACTTCGCAGTTGAATACACTGGTGATATTCCTGACATTCTGAAACCTCCTGCATAGATGAATCAACGCTATGAGGTTTGGTACCAGGATCTCTGTGAGGTCACCCATCAGCTCCTTGGCAATCCCAACTTTGTCAAGGAGATCAATCTACAACCATACCATGAATTTGCAGCAGAACATGATATCCGACAATACAGTGACTTCATGTTGGATGACTGAGCATGGCAGCAAGCAGTGCATAGGTGATTCTGACAGGTTAGCACATGATGACTTCTTTCTGTTGCAGGATATCATTTCAGAGGATCCTGACACCCATGGGAGTACCTTTGTTCCCTTCATTCTCAGGAGCAACAAGACCACCATTTCTGTGGGTATAGGAAATAATGAATTTTACCCTCTTTATCTTTCCATTGGTAATGTTCACAACAAGGTCTGACGAGCATATCGGGATGTGCTTGTCCTTATTGAATTCCTCACTATTCCCAAGAGTAAGCCCTTTGGTTCTTTCCAATTGAAACAATGATCTCACTTGCTAAAGCTGACAAGGAATGCCAATCTGACGTTGCATTTCAAACATTCCATCGACAACTCTTTCATTCCAGCCTTGGATTCATTTTATGGTCACTCAAACCAGGTATGGAAAAACCCGAGGTGGTCCTGTTTGGTGACAGTCACTATCACTATGTAATCTATGGGTTAGGTCCATACATTGCAGACTATGAAGAGCAAGTTCTCCTTGCATGTATTGTGTGTGGTTGGTGTGCACAGTAAGAACTTAGTACTTTGCTTAGCAAGTAAAATGACTTTAAAACAATAGTTGTCAAGCCCTGTCAAAGGATCTTGACCAAGATGGTTTCATACCAAATTGTACACATGAATTAGACAATGCACTTCTCAAACAGGTACTTCCTGATGTACTCTGAGACGAATACAGAATTGCTGGTGATTTCATGGTAGGTTTTCCTTGCTATAATATCACTTGTGCTGACATGCACCAGCCATTCATGAATGATTTCCCTCACACTGACATTCATCTCCTTCTCACCCCTGATTTGCTGCATCAATTGATCAAAGGATGTTTCAAAGATCATCTCATTGACTGGACTGTGGCCTACATCAGGCATTGCTACACCCCACAAAAGGAGGCATCATGAGTGCTCAATGAGATTGACAAGAGGTGGGCTTCAATCACTTTGTGTGCACTTTACTCACAAACATTTTAGGATAGTGGTGGTTGCCCCATTCTTGGGCCTTCAATGTTTTCCTCAGGGGCACGGGTTCAAACAGTGGATGGGTGATGACTCAAAAGTGTTGATGAAGGTATAGGATGTCTTGGATATGATACGATATACTAACTACATGATATAGGTCTACATCTCAGCAATTGAAGAATTTGTTCTGCATGACATGGTCCACACATTGCGTACATTCCTGTAGTTTTGCTACTTATGTTGCTGGCACGTTATCTCAGACAATGACATGCAAGATATTGAAGACGTGCTAGCTTGTTTCCACAGGTATTGGGAAATATTCAGGATTGGAGAGTATGCCATTGTGCCCTCATTTTCACTGCCATGCCAACATGCTGCCAAACACTATCCAGAGCTTATACGTCAATTCAGTGCATCAAATGGCATTTGTTCATCGATTACTGAGTGCAAGCACATCAAGGCTGTCAAAGAACCTTGGCATTGCTCTAACAGATTCAATGCTCTCAGCCAAATGTTACTAACAAATCAACACCTTGACAAGCTTGCCACATCACGTGTTGATTTTAATCAGCAAGGGATGCTTGACAGTTCATGTTTAGAGTTAGAATCAAGACTCAAAACAATTGGTATGCGTTTGTACATGTGTCAGTATTGTATGCTAACTATTGTTGTCACAGAACTTGCTTTCCCTGGGCCTGCTGTTGATGACACAAATGACAATCCTGAGGTTAATCAGGAAACCTGAAGGCAGACCATTCAAGGAGACAATGATTTGTGTGAGGCTGATAATGGTCCAGTGAACTTAGCAGCTCACACTCAGCTTGCATGCACACCTCATAAGTCTGAATTTTTGTTCATAGTGTAATGTCTGATCTAATGCCTGATTTCAGAATGAAACAGACCTCAGGATCTAGTTGGTCTCAGGGCTGAACTTGATATTTGAAGCCTTGTCACCCTTGTCTGCAGGTTCTTGTTTGAGCAACTTCACCCAGATGATCCCTGGGATTCCCAGCTTGTGCCAGCTGCAGAGTACCCTTGATTTGAAGGGCAGATATATACTTTTAATTCCACGTCTTCTAGATTTTATACTCTGAGTGACATCTGCAGGATTCACAGGATGCAGCGAGAGTATATACATTCAACCCCAAACTGGAGGAACAAAGGACCATGTCATGATTGCATATTTGTTCACACTGGCAATGATTCCGAGGATGACAGCCTACAGAACTTCAATGTAGCACAAGTATTGGTGTTTTTTTCTTTCAAGTTCAATGAGATTACTTATCCATGCACCACCATATGCTGGTTTGAAAGGACTCATGATGCACCTGATGAAAACACAAGCATATGGAGGGTTCATCCTGCTTATCTACCAAACCACTTGCCTCACAACACTAAAATCCACATTGACACCATATACCGTGCTGCTCATCTGATTCCCATATACAGTCATCAACCAGTATCTTATGATCTCAAGCCCTGTCATGCATATGATGCATTCAACTTATTCTACATAAACAAATATGTTGATCATCATGTGTTCAACTTTGCCAGTTAATTGTTTCTCTACTTAGGTATGTCTGCTCTGCTCATTAACATGTTATCCTCTCACTGTTTCTTCCCTTGTTGTATATTTTCATCAAACTCAACTCTCGTTGTGCCCCCTTGCTCACTAAACAAAGCTCCTCCACTGCCTACTCTTGCCATTTTTGTCTAGTAGATGTTTTTTCGTGTCATATCTGTCCACCTCGACACTCTCTTTCCACCTCAGGTGACCATTAAACTCCCCCGTTTCATCCTCAACACTCTCTTTCCACTTCAGGTGACCATGAAACACCCTCGCTTCATCTTTGACACTCCCCCTCTACTTCAAGTGACCATGAAACTCCCTCATTTCAGCCTTGACACTCCACGTCCATCTCAAGCAACCCTAAAACTCCCCCACTTCATCTGCCTTGACAATTCTGCTCTGTCTTGCAACCATGAAGCTCACCCATTTCATCCACCTCAACCTCCTGCTCTACTTTGGGACAGTGGAACTCCCCCACTTCATGAGGTATGCATCTCGTTTCCTGTGTGACCTCTATGACCACATTAATCCATTTTACACTAGAGTTCTTTTTCTGTTTTGTGATCCTCCACCTTACCATCTCCTGCTTTTATCTAGTGTATGTGCTTTATTCTGTTGTCAATCTTGTCTCAACTTTGCCTTCTATAACCAGCTCCTCTGGGGATACTATTCCCCACAAGTCTAGTGATAACTGCACAGGCTTCACATACTCTCGCACCCCACCTACATCTGGACAGGTTTTCAGCGCCGTTCACACTAAGTCTGGTCATTTGCAAATGAGAGCTACTGCTGTGTCTCAACACAACCTGAACAAACCTGCCATCTACCCCAGCACTTTCTACCTCATCCTTTACAACCAGCTCCTCCAAGGATACCATTCTCTATGAGTCCGATGATGACTGCATGGGCCTCACATATCCTCAAACCCCTCCTACATCCAAACAAGTCTTCACCACCATTCACATCGGGTTTGGTCACTGTGCCAACAAGAGCTACCACTATGTCTCTCAGTGCAACCTGGAAAACCCTGTCATCAAACACAAAACATAGGAACCACCATGTTACATTCTGATCATAACATACATCAGCTACCTCATGCCCATTGTTTTTGATTGCCTCCATGATTTCTTTGGAAAGCATTTTCCCAAGGAGTGTTCCACACACCTCATGCCTTATGAGGTATGTGCTTGTAATGCTTTCCCCACTTTCATATTTCTAACTTACCTCTGACAGGGTCATGCACCTCTTAGACTTTGATTCGTTTTACACCTGTCAACTTAAGTGTTGCATAGATGGCCACTTCTCTCATCCTGTCAGTGGCGTTGCTGGATGCACCATCCTCATATATGACCATTATTCCAAAGATTGCAACTACACCTTTGACATGAAGACACGTGCTCTTAACATTTCTTCTTACAATTACCTTAGGTTTGCCCAAGTGTGCGGTGGTTGCACTGATGCTGCAGAGGAATCAATCAAGCATTATGGTGCCACTGTATGCGATACCCGGTTGGAGAGTGGCTCAAACAAGCTCCATCTCACAGCTGAAGCCCTCATCACTTGTTTTGTTGGTATGGGGGATTCATTAATTAGTTCAATGGGATTTACAATGAACTTGACCTTTATTTCTGCCCTAGTACAAAAAGGATCTCTGGTCATCTCTGATGAGCTTAACCATACATCCATCTATTTCAGCATCAGGACTAGCAGCATGCAAGTCCAGATGTTCAAGCACAATGACTGCAGAGCCTTGAAGCCCTCCTTCACAAAGTCATTAGCCGAGGTCAACCCAAGACCCATCATCCATGGAAGATCCCTCTTTTCATTGAAGGTCTCTATAGTATGGAGGGGAGTTTAGTGAACTTACCTCACATCATCAAACTGAAAAAGAAATACAAGGTAAATATCTTTGTCTTATGGGGTTACATGTGCTGACAGGGTCTCTAGTTCTATCTTATTGTGAGTCTGAAATATCTTATTGATGTTCTTTGTATCCAAGGGTACTCTGGGGTGTGTGCTGAGGCAATGGCACCACTGGTCCTCATCCAAGTTGTCTCTGGTATGGCTGGTATTGTGGGTGTTTCACCACCTCCTGTTCCATCAAAAACTAGCCTCACATTGTCACCATCAAGCTCTGTTTCCACTCTCAGGTCTGCAGAGGATGACATTTACCCAGGGATGACTTCAGCATCAGCAATTCCTTTGTGGCTCTGACACCCTCCTACACTTGCCGATGGATCAGAGGCTCACATCTGCCACTTGGCTTTCAATTGCCAGTATCTTCATACTGGCCTCAAGAACCTGGGTTCATCACTTATGATCATCCATTCTCCTGCATTGTCCCCCTTTTGATTTACAACCCAGGCAAGATAGCAGTCTTTGCTCACATGATACACACTCACTCAGCACCTATTATTGTGGTTGTCATTACTTATACTACCATGCTGCTTGTTACTTCCCGTGTACGGTTTTGCATCAGTGCTGCAAATGCTAAGGAAGATATTGACACAGTGCTACATGTGATGATGCCCCATTTTAATCTACAACCCAGGCTCTCATTTCTCATTGCATCACTAGGTGACAATCTCACAAACTTAACACTCAGTTTGGTCTTGTCTGAAGCAAGCTCAAGATGTCAAACCTGATTGACCTGAGTGTATCTTTCATCAGGCACTTTACAGGTCCCCTAGGTAACAACAACCTCACTCTTCCTGATTTGTAGGCCCGACTATGTCTCCTCTAAGCTCACAATCTTCCCAGCCTTTGTTGCAATATTACTTCATTCACTGCTTTTTTCCATCGCTCTTCTTACAACAACCATTCAAACAAGATTGGGGACATTGTTAGTTGATAGCTCAGTTGCACACTTTCTCAACCAGTTGTGGATATTATCATGGCCACATGCTCATTTGTAACACTGCATGCACACTTTTTGTCCTTTTATAACTTTTTTTCTGTTCTCTGTATGGCTGTTGACCTTTTGCTTGTAATTTGTACCTTCTGCTTATAATTTATCTTAGTGTAACTTGAATACACTTTACAGTCTTGAGTTCCTTGCCCTGCTTCTAAGGAAATGAACTTAGAGTCACTTGATTCTACTTGTGACACTAATTGTACTTTTTGAGGCTACAAAAAGTGCAAAAAGGGCAATAAGCTTAAATAAGCTCAAATAAGTAATGTGCTAATTTACTGATGCAGTAGTTTGCAATACAACTTCAGGAAGTCTGAAACCAAACTGTTTGTTGGCTGCAGCTAACAAGAAGACAGGCTGCTGACTATGAGATGGGCATGGGGAATTAGACTCATCCAAGACTTCTCAATAGTCAGAACCTTGTTGACCAGGATCTAGTAGGAAAGAAGGTGCCATAGGGTTCACCTTTTCACCCTGTGTAGCAATCTCAAGTTTTGAAGCCTATTCTGACTGTTCTGTTTGCAATCACTCAAATGCCTTCATGTGGGCCAACCAACCCCCACTACCTTTCCCAGTGTGCAAGGAATGTCATGTAGCATCTTGTTTAATGGCAGTGACCTCTGTCACGATGTTAGCCAACCAAACATGTAGTAGATAGTGCACAAACCTGTAGACTCTGTTTCTTCTGTTGCTCTTTGAGACTTCTTGACAGAGGATTGATCATTGACGTCTGTGATAACACCATTGTCATCATTGTCCTCATCCTTATAGATAATTCTATGCTTGGCCACCATCGAGTAGGGCAAGGAAAGGCATCACACATCTGTTTGGTAGGCAAGATTTTTCTTTTTAACATCATAGAAGCAAAGAAACGTGCTACCATATGTTGTGCTTATGTACATAAAAATCTCAGACACAATACTAACTTGTGACAAACACATCGGTACTGAGAATGGCACACAGTTGGTGTGCTGCTATGACATGCAACAGGGAAAAAACATATCTGCATATGTAATTCACTGAGGAGTGCTAGAGAACTCTTGTAATCTGTGAAATGAATCATTCAAAGGTAAACTGTGCAATCCTGGGTTGAGAGCCAACAAGCCATGTGATGCTTGAGCACCCGAAACCAATTCATCAGGCCAGGAGTCATCAGGAAACCTAGGTTTTTGCTAAGTGATCTAAGTCTGTCTAAAGTGTCTAATTTTAGATTATTTAGACAATATTAGATGTATAGTAGTTTGGATCATCTACTAAATGATATATGTGATATAATGAGCTATTCATTTATGTTTCTAATTACACTAAATGTC
>JBBPMY010000951.1:0-10432 GCA_038090615.1 Phylloporus gajari
TCGGCCAGATCATGTTCCTCTCCTCGCTCGGCGTCTCGTGGGCGTACAACTCGTACTTGTCCTCGCTAGAGAAGGAGAAGATACAGACGAGGATACTCTTCGAAAAGCTTGGCAAGCCGCGAGTAGACCGGTTCCGCACTGGGACAAGGACGACGATGTCAGTTTTTGTCTGCCTTTTGCTCTTCCACGACGTCCAATTGCCCGAGCAAGAGGGGCGCCGTCTCCGCACCAAGGTTCTCCAGAAATGTCTCCCAAACGATACGGTTGTGTGGGGACGGTGGATGGACAAGGTTGTCGAGCAACTTCTGCACCTCCCTGACAGCAAACCGAACTCGTACCCTTACTTTGAGGAAGACGATGAAGACCACCGAGTGCTTTCCAAACCAGAGGACAAAGATCTTTTGAAGACGCTACTTCGTGATGCAAAGTCAGCCATTGATGGGTATTATGACAATCGCAATGAGTTAGCCCGTGATTCCAGCCATCCTCAAGCCAACTGACGTTGAGGCACAACACGTTTTCCATTCTCACTTTCCGCTCAGAGTAGTAGTTCTTTTTCCCGTCGCGGACTCGCATTTTTGTATGTACGATGTGTGTTCGGCTAGAAACCTGGGCACGATTTGGGCACGATGCACACTAAGTGTGTTTGTGGCTGCTAGCCAGAATGTGCTGTTGATCATGAAATACACACCGTCACTACGCACTATCGAGTGACGTGAGTTGTCGAGCTTAATACTGATCATCGTCTTCGATACTCTGTCCCGTCTCTCCATATTCCTCCGAATCCTCGTGCCGTCTTCCGCTGACAGAGACATTCTCCAGTGGCATCTAGTAATACCTCTACAGCAAGTGCATTGTAGTCATCATGGCCAAGTGAGTTGTGTCCAACGAGGCTCTCTTCGCCTACCATGATGTTTAGATTGGAACTGAAAGTACTACTGGACTCGCCCTCAGCTCAACGTTCAACTTCTGTTGGACTACTTATGCCTATGACCTCTGCCACCGCTCCGTCGGCTACTGCCGCACGCGGCGGCGGCACTAGCCCCTCGCTCGCTCGTTTTCACCACACATTGAACCCTGCGTGAGGCCTGCGTGCCCAGTTGTGTTTCTCACTGGTACAGACGAACATTGTCTCAAGATACAGCAAGCACCCTAAGCCAAACATCATATCCGCCCGGTTTTGTGATTGTCTCCCCTTCATCACTTGACCTAGGTGGCATTGACGAGCAAGCTGTTCGCGTAGAAACTCGGGGGAGAGATCCAATATCGGCGGGGCTGTGTTCATGTGTACGACCCAACGTCAGCACCGTGCTACCGTCTAACGCTCCTACTTCCTAGGTAGGTGGCATCGGCCACCTCCAGGCTCTCTTACCCGTCTCCTGCGCAGCGCGCTTGCAGATGACTGATCTCAAAAATACCTACGAGGGAGTTATTCCACTAGGGGTGACTCCCATCACACGGCCTATACGGTGCTATACCCCAGCGTCTATCAAAACCGTGGGTCATGTAAGACTTGAAGACAGAATCGCTCGGGGACTTGTCGATTTCGAGACCGAGAGACAGAATGAAAATGACGGGTTCACAGAGTACACCGAAGTATATCAAACTCCTTCTGGGGCCCTGGATAGCCTTATGCAGCAACCAGGCCCAGTTAGCTTCAAGTTTCGGAGTCCGTACTGGTACCCCCGCACTTCCAGTGGTGAATATATAGACCGCAATAGAATTCACTCAATCAAATGATGGGGGCTATCACCCGTGTAAGTATTCTTGCATGTTTACCCTTTTCCGACTTCTTTGTTTCTGAGGTCTCGTGGTCATTGCGTACTAGTTGTTGAACGTGGTATCCCCAATGCTTAACAGCCGTGGAAACGCCCCCCAAAATCTAACTACGTTTTACAGGATGGATATTCGCGCACCGGCTTGGATTTTTCGGCTCATCCTGGGTACTGTCCCACGTAAGCCGATTGCGCTGGTCGTAAAACACTAAACAGCAGTGGTCGGTGGATCACTGTTCCTGTAACATAGCCGAAGAAGGCAAGCTGTATGATTATGAATGTGTCTTTACGATCCCAGAGCAGTACGTGGCCACTCCCCAAGTGCTTACACAAGAATAAGTGAGAATAGATTTGTTGATGTTCAAAAGCAATATTAGCTGGCCAATCGGTGACTTTCTGACCACTGTTGCGCCGACTAATCGTTCTGAGGGGAAACTACATGCTTTACAGGAATACCACGCTCGTTTCGAGCCCGGCGCCTATAAGCGGTTCTCGAGTGTTCCTTGGAAACTTTTTTGCTGTACCCCGAAAATCAAATTCTGTTTTTTGAGCACGAGGTCTGTGCAGTTGATAAATGCGTGCGCTGTCTACACAAACTCTCCAAACCTTCCAGTACGTACTTGATTTTGTCTTTCGGTCTTGAAATTGACAAGTCGTACCCCATTCTCCAGATGCCCCCAGTGCTCAGGAAGCCACTCCCAGATTCCAGTTTTACCCTTAATCCATCCGCAATAGCCAGCCTCTTCGGCGGCAAAGAAGTCATCTCTGCCATGGCTTCCATCCACCTCCACGAATACCAAAAGTGGCTGGGGTGGTATAATTCCCCCGGAAGCTACATCATCGCAAAACGGCTCGGTCGGATGGTTAACTCGTGTCTCTCGCGTGGGCTGTTTCCAGGGCCGAACGATCCACCCGCTGTCATATTTGGCCTCGACGGGAAACGAGGGCCCAAGTACACCGCACTGTTGTCGAGGGAGACGATGCAGACGGGTCACCTGGGCTATCTGACGATAGAGAAGAGCAAGGGCACGAAGATGATGAAGATTGACGGAAGGGAGACGGATCCTGTTTACGTTTCCCATCTCGCCATAAAAGCGGTCGACTTCGAAGCCCCTGTAGAACTCCAACCCCTCAAGAATACCCTCCTCGCCAATGTGCCATCATCCCCATCGCTTGCAGCATCGTAGCCTGTATCTTGTCTGCATTAGCCTACGACTGGCACAGTTTCACTTTCATACTTCTGGGCATCATCTCCGGTGGCTTGACTAGCCTTTTCATCGGACAAGGGAAACTCGTCTTGAAATCCGTGAGCAACCCTGTCGGGGACTCTCCCCCAGGACACGGCGTCCTAGTGGGAGAAAACGAAGTGGTGGTCATCAAAGGGGTCGAGCGGGATGTGAACGTTATCACCAAAGGGCGTTTTGATCTTGAGATAGATCCCCAGCAAAGTGATATACCAAGCTATCATGGCATCGGGTGCTGCTGTCTCTTACTCGTCATCCAATCCCTCCTCCAACTCCTCCTCATTCCACAAGCGTCGCTTTTTGGTCAAATCTTGTTCCTATCCTCGCTTGGCGTCTCGTGGGTGTACATTTTGTACTTGTCCTCGCTCGACAAAGAGAAGATACAGACAAGGATACTCTTCAAAAAGCTTAACAACCCGCAGATGGTCCGTTTTCGTACTGGGACAAGGGAAACGATGGCAGTTTTCGTTTGCCTTTTGCTCTTCCACGGAATCGATGTGTCCGAGGAAAAGAAACGCGGCCTTCACGCGGAGGCCCTGCGTTCATGTCTCCCTAACAGTACGGACGCTATGCGGAAACGGTGGATCGATAAGGTTGTCGATCAACTTCTGCACCTCCAAGACAGCGAATCCGCATCGTTCCCTCATTTGGAGGAGGATGATGGGGACCGGGCGCTTTCCGAACGAGAGAGAAAGCTTTTGAATCAATGGCTTGATGACGCGAGGTCAGCCATCAAGGGGTATTCTGCCGCTCGCAACGAGTTACCCGATGACTCTAGTTATTACGACTTAAATTGACAGATACTGTAGCATTTTTTCTATTCTCATACGTTCACGCTCGGTACACAGTACTTGTTCGCCTCACATTCGTGTATCACATCGCAAGCAAGACGAACTGGTGCCTTATACCATACGCATATCTATCCCATTCGCTAACCAAACTGAAACCGGATGAAACATGTGCTGAGGTGCTATCATCGCTCCCCAAATGTAATCAAGTACGAAATTGCACCCACAGCCCGTGCATATCTTACAGCGGTTTTCATTTTGATGCGGAAAGCGCAAATCCAAAATTCAGTGTGGCAATGCGGGACCCCAAGCCCAGCTGACCTATGGGAAATGTCACACATCACAACTCTGTTCGCTTACTCATTGACTCTCACCACCACTAGGATGCACTGCGGCGCAACAGCCTCACAACAGACAGATTAGAAATAGTTTAATGGGATGACTGATGTCACTCTTACATTCAAACAGACAAATCCCCATTGTAGAACTCATTTTAAGGATACACTTTGGACTCGCACAAAATTCTTCACTCCTTTCCATTAATGTAGCAGAAAACATTGATACTGAGACTTTACTTGAATGAAAAGAATGATTTTACTTCTGTGTGGCCTCTTGATGGATGCTCAAGCTCGAAAGAGACACAAAGCAACTTGAAGCAAGTATAAAATTCTACTGCTCAAATATGTCAAACTCTTGACTCTCGAGAATTGAGATGTCTCAAAAATCAGTTGTTCATAGTTTTCAGCCTCTATTTGAACATAAGAAAAACACAATCCATCCCATTGAGTTATTTCTAATCCGTCTGTTGTAGGCTATTGCGCCGCAGTGCGTCCTGGTGGTGGTGGAGAGTTGATGAGTGAGCGAACAGAGTTGTGATGCGTGACATTTCCCATAGGTCAGCTGAGCTTGGGGTCCCGCATCGCCACACTGAATTTTCGATTCGCGTTTTCCGCTTCAAAATGAAAACCGCTTATAGATAATGAGAATACCTGGGGCACGATCTAATTGGGTGTACAACACTTTTGTAATCCAAACCGGTCCATTCCAGAATTAGTAGCGGAAAGTCGTTGCTACAGTTCATGCAGTGCCAGTCGGTGTGACATCTTGCGGAATCGAAGCACTGGATAGTGGATTAGGGTAGTAGGCTGGTCCCTCGGGAGCGACCACTTGAGGGTGAACAACTTATGGCTTACTAAACCAAATGGCAGTGCCCCAAGAGTCTCTGAATGTTCGTCTTTTCTGACTCCTTTCTCTCGGCTCCAATCTGGCGGATGGTTATGTACAAGGCGAAGCGCGTTGTTCTCGACGTTTAACGACCATAGAAATATGGAAGGGTTCCCAACAACGTTCCACAGGTTGGGTATTTGAATCGGGTATGCACCGACCTGGATCCTTCGATCGAATTTTTAGAACACCCGCAAACAATGTCGATAAGACCCGGATATCCGTTCCTGCGACACAGCTGAAGAAGCTCGGTGACCTGTGTGATCACGTTTATCAAAGAAAGCAGTGCTGTGTAGAGAGAGCCACCGTATTCCCACGCGTGAAGCTGGTTGTTGCAAGAACAATGGTCAGTTGGTTTGCAACTCTCTGACTTTGTCACTGTGAAGTCTTGTTGTGCTGACGAATTGTTCTTGAAGATAGCTGCGTGCTTTCTGCAATGCATATCGATTGTCTCAAATCAGGCGCCTATGGGCCGTTCCTGAGCATTCCATGGAAACTCTGGATTAATTGCTGTGCCCCGGAGCCCTGTCCATGTGGATAGTTTGGGATGGGCGGTTGAGGAAGCTCCTATGCTGCGCCTCAAATCCTGTTGAGGTGGACAGTTTGAGCCGTCTTCCCATGAGGCGCTGGGTACTTATGAATGGGTCGACAGAACATCTACCCCATCCCTAACTCTGTACCCAAGCATGCCTCCCCTCAGTATGCCTCTCGCACACTCCAAGTTCACCCTCAATTCTGCTGGAGTGGCCGGCTTCTTCGGTGGCAAAGAGGCCATCTCTGCAATGGCCACCGTCCATCTTTACAAAGGCCGACGCTGGCTCGGCTGGTATAATTCCCCTGGAAGTTACACAATCGCCAAACGTTTTGGTCGGATGGCTAACTCGCGTTTCTGGGACGGATTGTTTCCCGGTCCTAATGATCCCCCCGCGATCACGTTTGGCCTCGATGGGAGGCCGGGGCCCAAGTACAGCGCGTTGCTGTCTGGGACCGAGATGCAGACAGGTCATCTGGGTTATCTGACAATGGAAATGAGCAAGGGCACGAAACCGAAAGAGATTCAGGGAAGAGAGACGTCACCTGTCTTCGTTTCCTATCTTGCCATGAACACGGTCGACTACGATACTCCGGTGCAACTTTTACCCCTCAGGAAAGCCTTCCTCGCCATCGTTCCTATCACATGCAGCGTCGCGGCCTGCATCTTGTCTGCGTTGGTCTATGACTGGTACAGCTTTTATATGATCCTTCTTGGTATCATCTCTAGTGGCTTGGCTAGCCTTTTCATCGGAGAAGGACAGCTCGTCCTCAAATCAGTGAGGAACCCTGCTAAAGGCTCACCTCCGGGACATGGGGTCCTGATGGAAGGAAATGAAGTGGTGGTGATTAAAGGGAGTGAGCGAGACGTAAACGCCATCACCAAAGGGCATTTTGATCTCGAAACGGATTCAAAGCAGGGTGACGACAGCATGGGCAGCGAGAAGAAGAACTCACGTCTAGGCGGCAAAAAGAAAGATTCGCTGCAGGGATACGGGGGGAATGGCATCTTGTGCCGTTACCACGCCATTGGGTGCTGCTCTCTCTTGTTTGTTGTCCAGTTCCTCCTCCAGCTCTTCCTCATTCCGCAGGCGTCGCTCTTCGGCCAGGTCATGTTCCTATCCTCGCTCGGTGTCTCGTGGGCGTACAATGCGTACCTGTCCTCGCTGGAGAAGGAAAAGATACAGACGAAGATGCTCTTCAAAAAGTTCGACAACCCGCAGATGGTCCGGTTTCGCACTGGAACAAGGACAACGATGGCAGTTCTTGTTTGCCTTTTGCTTTTGCATGGTGTTGATGTGTCGGAGGAAGAGGAATGCCGTCTTCGCACCAAGGCTCTCCGTTCATGTATCCCCAATGATACGGTTGTGTGGGGACGGTGGCTTGACAAAGTCATCGAGCAGCTCCTGTACCTCCCTGACAACAAACCAGAGTCGTACCCTTACCTCGAGGAAGACGATGAAGACCACCGAGTGCTTTCCAAACCAGAGGACAATAATCTTTTGAAGACGCTACTTGGTGATGCGAAGTCCGCAATCGACGGGTATTACGACTTTCGTGACGAGCTAGCCGGGGATTCTAGCCATCAGTACGCCGATGGATATTGATAATGAAGCACGACAGTCTTTCCGTTCTCGTCCCCCAGAGTAACTATGTATACTTCTTCTAGTTGCATTTCCGTCCCCCCGGCGGAGTCACTATATGGCTGATACCCATCTCTATGTTACCATTTTTCCTGTATTGTATTGCGTTCGACGTAGAACAAATTTTGGACATCAAACCGAAACACGAGTGGCAGGAAACATGTTCTTGGCTAGAAGCCCCGTTACAAACATTAATGCTCGTAGGTGGGGCAAGATCGATCGAGTCATTAATCATAAACCCTGCAACCATGAACGCTGACGAGCGACGAAAGTCACTGAAGACCATAGTCGATCCCATCCCTTCATCCTCCTTCAGCCATCCGCCAGCGAAGACATCCTCCATGTCGCACTCAATAATACTTCTGTGGCAAGTGCATTGCCGTCATCAACAGCCAAGTGAGCTGTGTCCAATGAGATTCTCTTCGGTTGGTTCATACCAACCCATTGTGCTCACTACCATAGAGTTCGTGGCCTTCAAATTGAGAGATATGATACTTAGAAAAACGATAGAATTTGTCACCATTATAGCCGAACTAACAAGCCTCCTGAACTGGCTCTTAGTACTTCACAGAGTATTAGTTACTGCACGGCCCAATAATTGGGCAACCTTGGCTGGAATGTCGATTTTGGATAGACAATGAATGACGCTTGAAATTGCTCTCTCCAATAATTCATCCTCGCGCGCCAGTAAAAAGTTGGTCCATAAATCGGATATCTCGAAAGATGAGAGGTCTTCACCACGACAAATATAACTTACACAACGCGCCATACAGATAAAACATATCGTCTAGCTCCTAGGAATCTGCGTCATGTCTCAGTTGTAGCTGCATCTTGTTGACGACGATCTCGACGATATCTTTCCACTCTGTCATCGCTCCGACACCTAGCTCAAAGCAAGTGGTAAACAACGAAAACGGGACATGCACAGATCGCGTACCAACATCCCCACATGCGAGCCCTTTGCCGATGGGTCCAACGACGTGGTACTTGATGACGTCTTGCACGACGCGGAGGTGCTGCGCCGTCAGGGGATGCTCATACATGAGCGTGTTCATTGCGGGAAAGATATACGTCGGTGTCGTAGGTGCAAGCGCACGGAGCAGAGACGTCTGTGGTGGTGTGGGGGACGACGGACAACGCGAGTGAGAGAGACTCACGACAAGGTTATCGCAAAGGCCGGCTGCGATCTTGCCAAGGGTGTTGGCGGAGCAGGGAGCGACGAGAACGATGTCTGCCCAGCGCCTCAGTTCGATGTGGAGGATGGGGTCGCCGATGGTGTATGTCCCCTGTGTGGGGGGATGAACGATGCAGAGCAGGATAAAGTGGGGCGGGGCGTACCGACCACTCGTCGTCGTCGGTCCATACGCGTGCGCCGGCGTGCTCGACGTCTTCTGGATTGAAGAACGTGAGGGATTGTTTCGTCGAGACGACTTCGACTTTGACGTTGCTATACTGAGCGTGGAGTGTGCATGGATGGGGTAGAATAGAAAGGATGACTGACCTTGAAAAGTTCCTGTACGATGAGTGGGGCCTTTATGGACGCGACGCTGCCAGTGGTGATGAGGAGAACATGCGTATGGTCGGGTGTGCGTTCAAGCTCAGAAACGAATTGGCGGGGCATGAGTAAGATGAGTAATGATGAATGTTCCATAGAATAACTAGTACAGTACAGCACAGAAAGAAAGAAAGGTATCGAGCTAGTCGTCTTGTGTTCATCCCTCCAAGATGCCCATCTCTCTCCACTTGTCCCAGAGCAGACCAATCCCGACAGACGCGTTGGTAGCACCCTTGACGTCCTTGATATCCAGAAGCTCATATTCCCGTCCAAACGCCAAAAAGTGTGCAAATAGCGAGTTGAAGTGGGGCTCAGAGCGAAGATGGAGAATTTGCGGGTAGTGTGCGTGATATATGTGTGCAAAGACGCGTAAAAGTTGACGATAGACGTGCTTGATGGTCGAGGGGAAGGTCTGGGGAAAGTCGTGGCCTGCAGTACATCGGGTAAAGGTCGGATATATCTAGACTGCGCAGATCTTACCAGATTTTGTGGGGAAGACGTTCTCATCGTCGAGAAGGTTTTGGACCCAGGTCATGACGTAATCAATATAGGTGGGTGCGGCGAGGTTAACACTCTTCCGATCTTGGTTGATCCAAGTGTAGCTGAGACTTTGGACAGACAAATCCAGTCAGAAGACACATATAAAGAAATAGTGTACTTACTTTGGTCCAGCCGACATGGTAGGACATGAATGTTGCGTACAACATTCGGAAATAACCCCATAAAATTCATTGAGGTTGGTGTAAAAATCGAATACTACACCATTATTGCAGTCAAAACGAACGGAAGGTGACAGGGGACGAACCATTGACCGCGACCCACTCCATGATATCGACATACTTTGGAAGGACGACAATGGTCTTGAAGTTGCCCTTGACCAGAGCCGCTTCAACAAAGGGGCTGCAGAGGTAAAGAGGCTTCGAGGGTGGTCCGCTCGGAGAAGAGGGTAGAGGTGGGGGAGGCATATCAGGGAAGTTGCCTGAGGTGGGTGTCGGCGAACGTTTCGGGCCACGCGGGTTGCGCGACATGGAGCGTCTGTGGAGGTCGCGGTGAGCAATGTCGAGACATGTCCAGACGACGAGCTCACCCAATGGAGTTGAAGAACGACATTATTGAATACGAGCAGAGAAAAACTTGTGCAAGTTCAATGGACGTGATTTCAGACAACGATCTCCATAAATTACCTAATATAGAAGGTAGTATATCGGGTAAATAGCGTGTGAACTTTATGGCAAAAAGTGGCCAGGCGTTTTTGCGCCGAGACAATACTGCCGAAGCGTGCACCCTGAACGAGCTCGACGGGCAGCACGTTGAGCTCGACCTCTCCCTCACCGAAAAATTTCGTCCCCATCGTCGCCAATGGTGAAAACCAGGCGGAAATCAAAAGCGGCAGCAGCTGCAGCGGCCGAACAAGAACTCGAAACTGCCTCAACACAGGGCACCGAGGACCTCTCTTTGCCTGCTAGCTCATTCCTCGTCCCAATTCCACCTGACCTCGACGTTGACACCCTTGAACACATTCTACCTGATGTATCTTTCTCAAAGCCCGACCCAGAAACGGTCCTCGCTGTGTACAGACTCTTGCTTGCGCAGGTGGCAGACCAGGATGATACCCGGCGCGACTTGGAAGAGCTTAGGGCCGAGGTCGAACGAAAGGAGATAGAGCTTGACC
>JBBPMY010000952.1:0-10399 GCA_038090615.1 Phylloporus gajari
TACATGCCCAAACGACCTGAAGAAGGCACCAGAACAAATCAGCGCACGCTTAGAACGTCAAGCCAGTCATACTCACTATATAGGATCCAACTTGAGCAGGTCGCGACGGATCGCAAAGCGGACACGTCGGGAGCTGCAGATAGCATCGACAACGTTAGGACACATCTAAACGAGCTGCAAAACACGTCAGAAACGGTCAGCGTACCTCATGAGCGTTGTCGAAGCTGCGGGACATGTCAGAACCCATCAGCAAATGGCCAGAACAAGCAGAGCAGGAGGACCTACCTCCAGAGCCCCCAGACGAGCCAGCCAGCTCTAACTGCAAAACGGCCACACTAGATGATGACCAAGGCACCCAGGGACCTACCTACACTGACGGAAACACGCGCCGTGTTGAAACAACCATGCAAAGTCGAAATCTGGGTCCAGGAGGGCACATGGGTGAGCAAGTCGAGCTGGAGGTCGAAGCAGGCCAATGGGACCGCAAAACCGATGTGGATGGCATCGAATACGACTGGATAGACAGCCATACAGCTGGCGCAACGAGCGGCTGTTGAACGAGATAGTGCATCGTAGTTCATACTCCTAATTAGGTAGATTATATAATCATACCAGTAGTATAGATATTTTGAACTCCACAGCTGAGTTCTAATTAACTCTTGTTCCCAAAACCTTCGTGTGCGTCTATCAACCACAACAACTCAACACAACGGTGCGTAGCAGCGTTCTATCTCGCTGAACCATAGTATGCTCGACAGGTTATGAGCCCTGATGCGCGACTGAGGAGCGCGTTAACCCGCTGCACCAAAGTACGCTGCATCAGACACCGTTTGTGTCCACCTCGTCTGCTGCTTTACGTGCGACTTGGTTAGTTGTCCCAACCGCCGCATATGGTTCGGATCGTTGCTTTTAGCGTGTCCATACCTATTTGCGCGAGCGGGCGCTAAGGGGAACCTATGTCGGTATATCCTACTGACACTTTGCGTTTTAGAAACTATGTCTTCTTCCAACGCTTCCACCTCCACCACTCATCTCCCCGTCTTCAACGGAATTGGATACCACCAGTGGCAGACCACCATGGTCAACTACCTCAAAGCCACCGGTTCTACCTGGGTCCTTCAGCTCTCGTCCCCTGCCGCTCTCACCACTACCTCTACCTCAGAGGAATGTCGCCAGTTCATCGACTGGCACTCGAACAACGACAAGATCGTTGGCACCATCCATACCGCCCTGTCCCCTGCTCTCCAGCAGAAGTACAAGTCCAAGAACGTCGCCGCTGATCTCCTTGACGCTCTCAGCGCGGATTTCGACAAGACAGAGATCCCCCAGGTCTACTTGGACTTCAAGGCGATGATGGAACTCGCCATCCCCGCGTCCTCCAATCCTACTCCTGTGTTCGCTCGTCTCAAGCACCTTTACTCCAAACTCAAAGATGCTGGTTACAAGATTTCCGCAAAGCTCCAGGCAATGATCGTCCTGTCGAAGCTCCCGGCCTCGTATACCAACATCGCCCAGAACGCCCTCCAGGAGAAGGACTCTGCAGGGAAGGCGAAGGACCCAATCTTCGAGAAAGTTCGAGCTGCCATCGTTTTACAATTCGAGCAAACGTCAATGATGGGTAATGGCAAGGGCAAGGCACCCCAACATGCCAACAAGATTTCAGCCATCAAACGCAAAGAGGGTGAACCCTCCTTCCAGCAGCAGCAGCAACCTAGCGCGCCCTCTGGGTCGCAGCAAGGAAGCAGCGCGCAGAAGGGGAAGGGCAAGGCTGGTCGAGGACAGAGAGGCAAACGCCTCTCCAAGAAGCAACAAGGAGGCCAAGCCCATCTGGGCTTCGTCGAAGAGGATCAACCCCTCTTCGCTTCTGTCACTCGCATCGCCGACGTCCCGGCAACAGTGGATCCCCGAGCCCTAGCACATCGCTCGGCTCTCATGTTTCAAGGTCAAGGTGGTCCTCCTGCCTTCAAGGAGGTTCAAAGCGCGTTTTCTTACGCACAAGAAATGAACTTGGCTACGACTTCTGAGAGCATACGCTCTCTCTCCACTGCCGTCCCCCTCCTGGATCGCATCGACTGGTCCGACATCCGCCGCACCCCCTCGCCCCAACCTTCTCGCATCCCCTCCCCTTCTCTCAAACGTTCCCTTGGTGAGCGTCTCGAAACCGATTGGGACGCTCTCTTTTCTGACATATTCTCTGGCTCCAAAGCTGCCAGAGAAGCAGAGAACTTGGGGATGTGGTTCGACGGTCACCATGACCTAACGCCTATCGAGGGCACCTCTACAGCACCGCTCGGTGCGTATATCTACGAGCTCTCTGACGAGGAAGATGTCCCTTATCAGACACTTCCAGAGGACATTCAAACGAATTGTCCATTCTCAATGGAAGACTTGGAGAGCCCTCCCTCGAAGCGGAGGCGAGAGATTGGCGTTGTTGCTGAAACCTGGGACGACGAAGACCAGGTTGACATTTATGGGTCCGACGATGAGTGGGACCCCTATCCAAGGTATGTCTCTTACCCTTTCATCATTGCTGATCCGTCCTCATCCGAGCACGCTGCAACAGCGCATAATTTTGTCTCGGACTGCACTCTGTCTACTGTACATACTTCTGTACCTGTAGATATGAATTCATTGGACATTGAGATCTGTGCACATGGTTCGAAATCTAAGTGTGAGAGATGTACCAACCCAAATCCATTATGGATATTGGACTCAGGTGCTTCAATGCACTTCACTCCTGACAGAAGTGACTATGTCACCTACACTCCCTTGAAAAAGGAAGACCAAATGCCTGTATTCACCGCCTCTGGCGTTTTACATGTTGAAGGCACAGGTACATGCCTTATACGATGGCTCGACGATTCTAATCGTCCTCATATACTCGAATTATATGATGTTGGATACATCCCAAACTCAGGAGTCCGACTTGTCTCTATGGGTCAACTACTTCGTGCTGGTGCAAAAATTCGTGGTGACGTTAACCGCCTCGAAATGCTATATGGTGATGGTACTGTTCTTGCCCCCTTTATTCCCGGAAGAATGGGCCGTAACATGTACACCATTGAGGATATACCCTCTCTAAAGCATAACCTCACGAAATCCACCCCTACTTATGACATCATGCACTGTCGTTTTGGTCATCCTTCAAAGGAAGTCCTCAAACATGCGCGAAAACACACTCGCAGCTTCCCTGAATCTATTCAGTTCCCTCAGGAAGAATCCTTGTGCCCAGGCTGCGCCCAAGGAAAAATGCCTAATCGGCCTTTCTTCCCTGATTCCAAACGAGCTTCAACAGCTTTTGAGCTTATCCACTCTGACATTAAGTCATTTCCCATCGAATCCTACCATTGATACAAATACATCATCACTTTCTTCGATGATCACACCTCCTTTGGTTGGTCTAAACTCTTGCGCTCAAAAGATGCTGCATTGCAAGCCACCAAGCAATTTATTGCTATGGCAAAGACACAATTCAATGCCACAATCAAGGGATGGATGTCCGATGCAGGGGGAGAGTACAAATCTCAAGCCTTTGATAAGTTATTGCTCGATAACTGAATTCGCATTTTCCAGAGTGCTCCCCACACTGTCAAAATATCCAATGCTCCTCACATCTCCGACACTTCAGCACCATAGAAAACATTTGTACTGAAGTCTAAGTGACTTCCCGGATTTTCCGACTACTTCCTACAGTACCCTTATTCTTCCGACGTTTCCGATATTTTTCCCGCGCCTTCGGAAACTCCGGAAGTATAGTTATTCTTTCAGGATCGCTTGTTTAGCCTCGGATATTGTCGGAGTTTTACAAGCGTACCTCCGCCTATAGTATAAAGTTTATTCCCTTCTTTTCTTTCCCTCAGTCGTTCTTGCACCTCCTTGGGCAGCGGCTGAGGTGAGTTTGATTACTCTTATACTTTATTTGTATCTAATGATTGTAGTGGGCTTTCCTGCCCTTTACTTAGGTGAATACAGTCGTTCTTGCACCTCCTTGGGCAGCGGCTGAGTGGGCTTTCCTGCCCTTTTACTTAGTTTTGACACACACCCCACAACAAAACGGGCGCGCTGAGAGATTTATGCGCACTCTCATGGACAAGTCTGAAGCCATGAGACTCGAAGCATGCTTGCCCCAATCTTGGTGGGAATTTAGTTGGGATCACGCTGTACACCTGTACAATCGTACACCCTTAAAACGTCACAATTGGTGTACCCCCTATGAGTTCCTGCACTTGCAGTCCCCAGATATAAGCCACCTACGCGTCTTTGGTTGCGGAGTGTATGTTCACATCCCACAAGATGTTCGCACCAATAAGCTGGCCCCTAAATCTGAACTCATGGTGTACTTAGGCGTTGCACCTGGAAACACCTCCAACTTCCTATTTATGCAATCTCCTAATAATATTGTTTTCACATCAGCAAATGCTCTATTCGATGAGCAATTGTTCCCCAAATGCGACAAACCTCAGGCGCGTTGTCCGCAGCCACAGGTCGCTGCCCCACCTGAAGAAGTGGAAGTTCCTCTTCCAGATTCCATCGAATCAGCACCTCCAGCTGAACCAACCAATCCACCACGTCCACCATCTCCTCGTCCATCCTCTCCTAGTCCTCCTCGCACTCCATCGCCTAAAGGACAATGACCACCTCCTCCCACTGCGCCGCATAAACAGCGTGCTCCTCCTCGTGCCCCTATCCCAGCTGTCCCTGCAGTTCCTCAGAGACCTTGCAGAGAATGTCGCGTCCCTAACAGACCCGACAATGTATATGGTGACGACCATCCAGTACAGCAGGTGAAAGACATCGAAAGAGAATCTAAGTGGAAGAAACGTGTACAGGAATCAGATATGCCTGGTCAATTTCCCGGCTCACCTCCCCAGGAACCTCCTCAAGAGGGTCCCTCCACATCCGTTTTTCCCCCCACAGAAGTTGATTCTGAGGATGAGGTTGAGAAGCTAAGCCATGAAGGGGGAGTATCTTTCCTTCAATATCTGTTATCCAAGGCAATTTCACATGATACCATGGATCCAAGTGCTAAACCCATACGCAAATGGACATTTAAGGATATACAAAACCTACCTGCTGCAGCTCAAGAAGAATGGAAAGTTGCATGTTGCGAGCAACTTGAGATGCTAAAGAAACGAGACGTATTCGACATAGTCGATCGACCCAAAGATCGCAAAGTCATTAGAAATTGATGGGTATTTGACGTCAAACCAGACGGACGCAAACGGGCGCGATTAGTCGCAAAAGGATTCTCTCAGGTCGAAGGTGTAGACTTTGACCAAATCTTCTCTCCAGTCGTGCGATATGAGACAGTCAGATTGATGTTGGCTCTTGCTGCATTGGAATCATGGCACATGGAAGCCGTAGACATAAGATCTGCCTATTTATATGGCGATCTAGATGAAGAGATCTACATGGAATTCCCCGAAGGCTTTAAAATCCCTGGGCTTGAAGGCAAAGTCCTTCATTTAAAGAAAGCCCTATATGGCCTTAAACAAGCTGGATTAGCCTGGTGGAACACTCTTAATGAATCCATGAAAGAACTCGGATTCGAACGTCTGAAATCTGACCCTGGCATCTTCCTCTATAAGAGGAAAGGCTCCCATATGGTTGTAGCCATTGTCTATGTAGACGATGCCATATTTTGTGGTCCCTCTAAGGCCATTGTTGATGAGATCAAGGGACATTTCATGAAAAAATGGGAATGCAGAGATCTTGGCATTGCCAAAGAATTTCTCCACATGCGTATTCAACACAAAGATCATCAGATATTAGTCGATCAATGCGCGTATCTGGAAAAGATCATAGAGAGATTCGGCTTAATCAATGCAAAATCTACTCCCACTCCCTTACCTCAAGGATATTATCCTTTGAAACATAATGGTCCTGTAAATCCTGAACTTCGAACACGATTCCAAACCATTATTGGATCACTGCTATATCTTATGATTGGCACACGCCCAGACATTGCATATGCTGTTACAGTGTTATCCAAACATGCCACCAATCCTACTCAAGAGCATATAGATAAAGCACTATACATATGTCGCTATCTACTTGGTACTCGAAACTATGCTCTCATCTATGATGGAAAAGGATCTGGTCTTATGGCTTGTACGGATTCAGATTGGGCATCTGATCCCAATACCCGACGCTCTCAGACAGGCTGGTTTATCAAACTAGCTAATTGTACTTTCAGCTGGAGATCGCGACAACAAGAGCACGTTTCCCTCTCCTCTACCGAAGCTGAATACATTGCTTTGTCAGATTGTAGCAGACAAGTTGTTTGGATCAAACAATTACTTGAAGAACTTGGGTATAATCTTAAACCCATCCCTATCTGTGGAGATAATCAAGGATCTATATTCATGGCATCCAATCCAGTCACTGAAACTCGAAACAAACATGTTGAGATCAAATGGCATGTAGTAAGAGACTGGGTTAAAGATGGTACCATCGAAATATTCTTCATTGATGGATCCTCTAACCCTGCAGATATGTTCACCAAGAATCTTGGTTGTATAAAGTTCGAACAATTCAGATCAGAACTGGGACTTAGAATTTACTAGATTTCATTCTTCCTAACCATGCTTTTCACTATACTCTAGTGCTTACGCGCCTTAAAATCGGCAGCTTAGCAAGGGGGAGTGTTGAATGAGATAGTGCATCGTAGGTTCATACTCCTAATTAGGTAGATTATATAATCATACCAGTAGTATAGATATTTCGAACTCCACAGCTGAGTTCTAATTAACTCTTGTTCCAAAACCTTCGTGTGCGTCTATCAACCACAACAACTCAACACAACGGTGCGTAGCAGCGTTCTATCTCGCTGAACCATAGTATGCTCGACAGAGTGATGAGCTCCCTGACAGAGCAAGGTGACACCATGGTTCCCCTCAGTGTGCCGCAGGCTGAATTGACGCCCATGCCGGAGGGAGAACAATTGGGGATCGCACCCAGGGAACCATTGCCTGCCATGAGGGATTCAGCCTCAATTGAATTAATCCGAGGAGTACACAAGGGAATGACCTCGGCACGAGGAACAGCTGACGCTGTGGACCTAATGGACCCAGTTGACATGGTGAGATCCATGGATGGGTTCCTGGCAGAACAGTCCCTCTTGTGGACCCAGTACGATAAGGGACCACATGGTTACGATAACCATGGAATTAACCCTGGTCAGCACCAAGCCTAGAAGGTCGAACGCATGAGGAGAATCCTCAGGGAGCTGCTGGATACCGCTAGCCAGGACACGTATGACCAGGAAGGACCTGGACCTATCAAATAGGAAGACCCACCTGCGAGGACCACGGTACAAAGGTCTGAAAGTACGGAAAATAGCAATCTGTACGGAAACCCAGTGCCTGCTGGGCGATGGGTCGAGGCAGAACCTCATAGGGAATTTCTGGCTGATGTCCCAGGACGACCAGAGTACCTGAATCGCAACCCTGACGCCATCATGTGCCATATCAATCAGCAACGAGAGGCTGAGCAAATTGGACACCTGGCAGGTGATCGACAGGACCGCATGGGCTATCACAATGTTAATCCTTGAGACAAGGCAGGAGCAAGACGAGCTCCACATGATCGCGAACTGAGACAACCTCAGGACAACAGGGGTGGCAGAGAATTGCCAATGAGAAATAACTGACCTCTGCATGGACCGCCACCCCCTGGACCCCCTGGAGACGATCCAGATGACAGCTTGAGCGATGGAAGCTCAGATGAAGAGCACGACAGAAGCGAGGATCAGGCGTACAGTCTGAATCAAGGAGTGATGCCACAGCCTGTGCACGAAAGGCGCCAATACCTCAGGGGATATACCCCTGGAAATGCCTGTTACATGGACGCTATGCAGGAGCGGTATGCTCGTAAGATATACGACATGGTCGGAGAAGCCATGGGGCCTGTTGGACCGGAGGTCAAAGCAATGAATCCTCCTAAACCTGGCAAGTATGGAGGCCAGGATGACCTAGAAAAGTTCGATGACTGGCTTAGCCAGATCTTGAAGTACTTCCATACTTTCAAGATTATGGGGTGAGCCTGTGACCCAGACCGTGTACTATATACAGGATTATACCTGGAGGGAATAGCAGCTCAATGGTACGAGCAAGAGCTGACTTGCTTAGGTCGCGATCTGCACCTTTGGAGTCGTCGTAGTCGCCTGAAATATTCAGTGGGCGACCTGGGATGATGGTGGATCGCCTTGGATGGTCCAGGTATGTGTGCCGTTTCGTTTTCGTCGCGTTTGTGCTGATCCGTTTGGTATTCAGCTAGCGGTCGTGTTTCGAGTCGTATTGACCCGCAGTGTGCGCCGCTCGTTGCGCCATCCGTACGGCTGTCAATCCCATCGTATCCGACGCCGTCCACATCGGTTTTGCGGTCCCTTTGGCCGTCTTCGACCTCCGGTTCGACTTGCTTGCCCATGCGCCCTCTTGGACCCGAAAATTGACTTTGCGCGTCCGTTTCGACACAGCGCGTGCTTCTGTCGTCGCAGGTACGTCCCTGGGTTCTATGGGCTGCGTCTGGTGCGACCGTTTTGCGGTTGGAGCGGCCTGGCTCTGCTGGGGCTGTTGGAGGTATGTCCTCCTCCTCTACTCGTTCTGACGCGTTCCTGGCGCGTTCTGACGTGTCCCGCAGCTTTCTCGGCCTGTCCCTTGGGTCCTCAACACTCCATGACGCTGGCGATGCGTCCGCTTCACCATCCGGTGCAGAACACTCGACTTGGGTGGTACATGGTGCGTATGGTTTGGCCTGGCATTCTAGCCGTTTGCTGGACTGTTCTGACGCGTTTTGCAGCTCGTTTAGGCGTTTCCTAACGTCGTCCATGCTCCCTGTAGCTCCCGACGTGTCCGCTTTGCGATTCGTCGCGATCCGTTCGAGTTGGGTCTCATATGATGAGTACCCGCTCTCTTCATGTTGCGGTCGTTTACTGACGTGATCTGGCGCTTCTAGCGGCTTCTTCGACACGTCCCTGGTCCCCTCGTCGTGTGTCGACACTCCCGATGCGTCCGCTTCGACATTCGTCGCGGATTGTTTGATCTGGGGTCCATTTGGTACGTGCGACTTAGCTGGGCATCCTAGAGGTACGCTGACCCGTTTCGATGCGTTTGGTAGGTCGTTTCGACGTCCTGGAGGTCCCTCGTCACCGTCTGGTGCTTGCGGCATGTCTGCTTGGCCTGCACTGGGTTCGAGCTCGCGTGTTGCAGATGCCCTGCACTCCCCCTCGAGCTTGAAGCTCTGGGGATCGTTTCACTGTGTAGCGGCTCTGTCAGGCAGTTTGGGAGGTGCTTGTAGGTGTGGTGGTGCCCTAGGTACGTGGTAGTTGTTGCCTGGGGTGTGCTGATCGATTCTGACAGTGGTCATTGTTGACCGCTTGCGCTCTTGCGCGCCCCTGTTTGCCACCTCGTTGGGCACAGTACGGCCGTCCTGGGTGCACTCCCCCTCAATCCTGATGGTTGGGGGTGTGCCCTTGACCTCTCTGTCGAGTCCGCTGAGGTCCAGACCCATTCCCTGCACACCTTCATGCGGGTTGTCCAAGTCAGCTGCCTTTCCCATCCCCGCTCTCTTGACTTTGTCGGCGATGTCTGGTGGTCTGGGGTGCTCGACGGGCATATTCGGCGGGCATTTTACGTCTGGCCGTGTGCTCTCATCGACTGCTGCTGGTGCCCTGGCATCGTTGGCGTTGTTGGGCAGGTGGTGGCTGCACGTTGCGTTCCGTGCACTCGCGCTGGTCTGGTCCTGTGTGCATTCCTCTGCGCTGGGGTGCTGCGGTTGAGCTACGCTCGCTGTCTTTGCTGGTTGGCAGTCACGCGGTTCATCCACTGGCGTTGTGGGACCTGCGCATGTTGCGTCTGGGTTCGTGACGTCAGTGGTCGTGTCATCGACCTGCTGGCCTGCTGTTGGGTGGCCATGTGCTGTACTTTGCGTGTGCACGATGTCAGTAGTGGGTGCGCCTGGGTCCATTGTGGCCTGGGCTGCACATGGAGGTTGCGGTTGAGCTATGCTCACTGCGATTTCTTCGTTGGTGCTCTCTCCAGTGTCCTCAACCCCTTCTGCTGCCTGTTGGGCTTCCCCTTGCGGTTTTGTTCCATTTGGTGCCTGTATGGCTGGCGTGGTGGTCGTCGCGTCTGGTGGGCTTGCAATGGGTTGACTGTCCAATTCGCCATTGTGGGCGTGTCTGTGGCTGCGCGGTGGACTTCCGTGGTTGCATGTTCACTATCCGTGCCGCTCGCTCGAGTTGCGAGGCTTACGCAGGCTTCACTAGCCTTGTGGTACTGCTCCGGTTGGCTGGTGGACTCCAAGATTCGCCTGCTGACCTGCAGCTGCCAGCGAGTGAGGCATTCTCGCTCTCTGGGGTTGCTGGGCCATTGGTTGGACTTGATGATGGCTAGTGCAA
>JBBPMY010000953.1:0-10399 GCA_038090615.1 Phylloporus gajari
GTGTCCACCCGCGCGAATTCCATCTGCTTATCGTCAAGGCACCAAGCTCCGCAAGGTGGTCGACGTCGAAGAGGAAGATGATGGTCATCACAGACGCCTCGTACCACTTGAACATGCTAACGAGGGCCTCTTGAAGGACGAAATGATCGCCCTTGTCGATGCAGCATGTATCACTCCATGCCCAATGGACTCCTTCGTCTCGTACGATTTCGCAAAACATTCGAAGCTTCTTGTGAGTAGGAGACACATCAAGGTCGTACACCATATTTTTGATGACGTTTTCGTAAAGAGGTTCACTGCCTTCCCAGGTGTGCGAGAGAGTGGCATAACGATAGAATCCCCCGACCACTTTTTCGATGAGGTCATGGTCGATTTGCGTGGTCATTGACGTGATGAGAGTGGTAAAAGCTGGCGTCAATTCGAACGCGGCAGCTTGCTGCGATTTGTTGCACAAGCGACCAGATGAGGTGTTGATGAGCGCCGCTGGCAGATTGCGAATGACATTCTCGATAGATGCGCCAATCACTTCCTTGGTTTGTTCTGGGCGAACATACTGGAGAGATCGCTCTACAAAGGAAAATCAGTGAAATAATATCGGCAAGATGTGATTACCCTTACCACGAATCTCTGGATCAGATGATTCCGACATCTTTGAGAGCATTGTCTCGAAGGCATGCGTTGCGTCATCATAGTTCCTCATACCGTACTGCGCTGCATATTTCCTCTCGTAACCCAACGGAGAGGACGGATCGAGCTTTATTCCCTGAACAGCGCCGATTAGTGTGAACGAACTTGAACAAACTCAAACCAAACTACCTCATTTGCGTCATTCAAAGCATGCTTCCACTTTCCTTTCCCTACGTATGCCTTGCTTCGCTTAACTAGCAACTCATGCGGGCTAGCAGGGTCAAGTGACATTGCAGCCGTGTATTGTGAGACTGCTTCGTCATATTGTTCAGCATGCAAGGCACGATCCCCGAGATCCTCAAGTCTGCTACGGCAACGATATTTAAAGTCTGGTGGGTGATGGTCACGTGGTGTCGCAGGAGTCGGAAGGATAGGTAAAACACTGGCTCACCAGGGACCCACGACTTGATGGGCTCAGTCATGTCGGTCTGTTGATCTGCAATACGTAATGAGGACTCGCCAGCCTCCAGCGCGCGACCTGCTGCCGAGAAGGCTTCACAAAGACGTTGTTGGATCGTGACCACAAGTCCATCAAATGTCCATCCAGAGATCTGTAAGAAATTAGAATCAGAATCGATTTCGATGCAATGCGAAACCATTGAGGGTATACCAATGAGATTATCAGTGGTGGTCGACGAGTTCCGTCACCCAGTTTGAGTTGGGCATCTTCAAACGACCGAATCGCAAGCTCATAGTCACCATTTTCCATGCGCGTGTTCCCAAGAAGAAGGTGCATGTATGCCTACTGAAATATGAGTGGTGGCGCTACACAAGGAGATCTCACGCACCTGGACCACACACAACTCTAAGTCCTCCCCCATGTCAGCGCAGAGGTCATCTATGCGTGATATCGCGTCGACGTGCTTTCCGGCCATGAACAGGACGACAGCCTAGACAGGGCACAAGTTAAAAGAGGACCAATATTAAGCGGAATCATGTACCTTGATAACAAGGAGAAGGGCACCATGCTCTGGACGAAGATGGTGGAATGCAGTGTCGTACACTCGAAATCCCTCATCCTCTTTCCCCATGCCAATGAGAGCCATACACTTTGCAACGTGGCCAACGAGAGATCGCTGAATAGCAACAGACTTTGTTTAAAAGATGTCAGCCCCCGTGTATGCGAGGGAAAAGTAACATGTACCTCTTTCGCGTCGATGAGGGCAGCGTCCCAATGCCCCAGGCGTGCCCGAACAAGAGCTCGACTAGCTAGTACGTGATGGCTATCCTTTGACTTCGATATTGCAGCGGAAAGCAAAGCATCTGCGTCGGTGAGTTGACCATGTTTCCACACATCGAGTGCAGCGCTATCGATACCGAGTTCGAGATCCTGGAATAACCAGTGAGATGTAGTAATGATAGGTTGAAGACAGAACGACGCACCGAGGCGAAAGGTAATATGATAGAAGATGTGACTTTTAGGACGATCCTTCTCTCTGAAGCAATTGCGAGGAGCTGGCCGTTTGGAGAGCATGCGATTGAATCAATGTCGTCAGTGTGTTGAATGGGGCCGAATTGAGACTGAGTCTCTGTGTCCCAGAAGGTGATGGATTTCTTCGTAGCGCATGCGATGAATTTTCCGTTTTGCGGCATGGCAATATGTGTGTAGTAGCCTGGAGCAGGAACCGACAACTCGGATATGGTTTTCCCAGTAGCTGAATTGATTTGCATGATTTTGTTGTCCCCGGTCAGAACGTAGAGGTGGTTGTTGCGCCAGAGGAGTTTAGGCCGCACTTTCACCTTGATGTCGACAAGTAAACGACCATCATTGCTGTCCCAGACTTGGACTGATTCATGCGTGGTCGTTGCAATTCGGTCGCCACCTGGAGAGTATTTGGCCGCTCTGATCTCCTGCTCGTTGCGGTCAAGTGTTTGCACTTTTCTGTGGGCTGCGATGTCCCAAATGGTGGCAATCTTGCCTTCAAGGGTGACGAGTCGAGTCGAGTCTGGTGAAAAATCGATGTCGTTGAGGTGATACCCGACGTTCTCCGCGTAGACTTGTTCGTGGGTCGTCGTGTCCCAAACCAACACTTGGCGATCCCGCGACCCTCCCGCGATCCATCTTCCGTCTCTCGAGGCAGCGACACTTGAGAAATCGTCTCCCACTTGCATCGTCGCCACTTGTTTGCCGTCCTTGACTTCCCACACTCGCACACCACTGTCAGTGCCGCCGACGAGGTGCTCCCCGTTCGCAGTAAACGTCACTGTGTTTACGCAGTCATCAGCGCCAATTTCAAAGGGCTGGTGTTCTTCTCGAACAATCAGCATTCATACAGACTCTTTAACTCATAAGTACACACCGCACATTCTCGACTCCGGCATTGGAAAATGAGAGGGTAAGGGAGAGTGTGGTCCGTCCGCATACACATTATCCCTCCCTGAAATTGGCCCCACTTCATGGCTTCGGCCGCGCTTGACTGTGTTCAACCTCAACTGCGCTCCAAAGCAGCGGTTAAGTGCTAGCGAATCCTGTATCCCTTTGCATGGGGGCAACGGTAACGCATAACGTAGGAGTCGTCGCGATGCTAAACGCAACGCCATGGCGAGGGAGGGCTAGGGGGCGGCGCCAGAACACCCCTGCATTGCTTTCGGCGTCCTCAGCGTCTAATGCTGACAAAATCCAAACTTTCATCGGAAAACCGGCTTTTGACCCATCCACAGTATTTCAAGGAGAGCACAGAAGCACTCGATAGTGCTGTTCTTGCTGACAGTGGATTGGCAACTTCAACCCATGATGGTTACCATAGTCTGCATCGCAATGAGGTGACTCAAGGTAGTACAGTAGACTTGCTCATAATGCATAAAAATTTTTCATAATGCATACTACCAAAACCTAGTCATTTAGCCGAGAGTGTACGAAATCCTAATATGCATTATGAGATTTTCGTTATGCATTATGAGCAAGTCTACTGTATCTGTATTTTTACCGCCATCAGTCTAGCGTTGTGAAAAGCTAAGCGCGCCACATCCGTGGCAATGCCCGCTACAGTCGCACCCCAGAGACTATGTAACAGCTTTGTCAATCCGGCCAACGATAGCGTGACCATTGAAATGCATGAGCAGTCCGAGCAGCGCATCGTACTAGGGACGGCTGAGACACCAACAAGGATATGCTAAATTGGGAGTATGAGTAAATATAAATAAACATAAATGTAAACGTGTGCAAATCCCTGCAAAGAGCGAACCGTAACTGCACCCCATAGAACCCAATACGTTACCGTAGCGGGGATATCTCAGGACCACAGACCTTTAAAATTGCAGCGTCCTTCTTTTCGGAGCTCTGGAAGAGGCTGGCCAAATCCCATGTGTCGTCACCTCAGCACCTTCCAGTCGTCTGTGCTCAGGGGGCTACTGTGTCTGGGACTCTGGCTGTCTGGTATCTAGTATTGCATATGCCGATAAATAGCCATTATCAAACGTAAGGTGAGAGCGGCTCAAGTAATAAGAAAATACAACAAAAACTTGAATGATGAATAACGCGTTCGCATTGACACGACGAATAGTAACATAGAGTCAGGGAAGTGGTAAATGAGACTTTCAGAGTACGTCCAACACCTGTACAGCCTGTATCAACTTCTCCAACGTCACCGACGTGAGTTCTTCCACCCGGACCATGATCAGACTTTCCGCAGCAATCCGCCTGTATTCCGGCACGTTCTGCCGGGTAGGTGTCAGCAAGAGCGCACCAAACGGCTGATTCATTCGCGCAAGGAATTCGTGGACACGGATCGCGCTCTCAAGCGCATCTCCATTGGATCCCTCCATGTTCTCAGAGGTGGGATTGGGTGGGCGTGCATCAATGGGATGACTGAGTCGAGCGAGGATCTGGGATACGGATACGGGCGTTTGCTTGTCCGTCGGCGACGTCGTGACAGGATATCGATCGAGGAGAAAGTCGATCCAAGGGTGGATGAGATAAAGAGAGCTTAATCGAGAGAGATCTTCGCTCGTCTTGATATCTACAACCCCAAGTACGCCAGCATGTGCGCGAAAAATCTGTTCCGTCCCTTCCCAGGAGATTGAGATGAAATCGATCTTGAAAGCAAGGCACGGAAGCTTCAATCGTTGTATTGCGAAGAGCGGTAGAGGGAGCGCATTCAACTGGTCATATAACTTGGTGGCAAGCACAAGGTCAGGCACAGAGGCACGTAACCTGCTTGACCCTATATCGGTATCAGCGATGACTGGTGCGATGTGTGAGGTCGGTGGCTGGCTGAACACGTTAATATTGGTTGGAAGACAGGTGTTGAAGCTGCCAGGTGTCCCTGTCCAAGCAAGGATACTCGTGTCGCCCGAGCTCGTAAGTAGCTGGGACAGGAGTCGTCCCAACGCATTGTCGCCTTCACCATATGTAATTGGCAAGGATACTGAGAAAATTCCAAGTAATGAGTACGCGGCATCCTCGACTCGTGTCGTCCGTCGTGTGGAGGCCAGACGAAGCTTCTCTCGTACGTCACTTAACCCAGGGCGAAGAGTCATCAGCGCCTTTGCAGAGATACCCGTGGCCTTCTCCATCTCCGAGATGATCTCAGGTGACTCCTTGTGGTTGTAGACTGCGAGATTCAAGTATGGTGTCCAATCCTTGGTGTAGATCCGGACCACCTTCGATGCATGGTATTCCTGCAGTGTCCACCCGCGCGAATTCCATCTGCTCGTCGTCAAAGCACCAAGCTCTGCTAGCCGGTCGATGTCGCAGAGGAAGATGATGGTCATCACAGACGCCTCGTACCACCTAAACATGCTAACAATGGCTTCTTGAAGGACAAAATGATTGCCCTTGTCGATGCAGCATGTATCACTCCATGCCCAGTTAAATCCTTCGTCTCGTACGATTTCACAAAACATTTGAAGCTTCTTGTGAGTAGAGGACGCATCGAGGTCGTACACCATATTTTTGATGACATTTTCATACAAAGGTTCACTGCCTTCCCAGGTGTGCGAGAGCGTGGCATAACGGTAGAACTCCCTAACCACTTTTTCGATGAGGTCATGATCAATTTGCGTGGTCATTGATGTGATGAGTGTGGTAAAAGCTGGCGTCATTTCGAACGCTGCAGCCTGCTGCGATTTATTGCACAAGCGACCAGACGAGGTGTTGATGAGAGCCGCTGGTAAATTGCGAATGATATTCTCGATAGATGCACAGATCACTTCCTTGGTTTGTTCTGGCCGAACATACTGGAGAGATCGCTCTATGAAGGAATATCAGTAAAAGAATATTGACAAGATGCGATTGCCCTTACCACGAATCTCTGGATCAGATGATTCCGACATCTTTGAGAGCATTGTCTCGAAGGCGTGCATTGCGTCGTCATGGTTCATTATACCATACTGCGCCGCATATTTTCTCTCATAACCGAACGGAGAGGACGGATCGATTTTTATTGCCTGAACAGCGCCCATTAGCGTGAACGAGCTCAAACAAATCCAAATCAAACCACCTCATTTGCGTCATTCAAAGCGTGTTTCCACTTTCCTTTCCCTACGTATGCCTTGCTTCGCTTGACTAGCAACTCATGCGGGCTAGCAGGGTCAAGTGACATTGCAGCCGTGTACTGTGAGACTGCTTCGTCATATCGTTTAGCGTGCAAGGCACGATCCCCGAGATC
Organism: Phylloporus gajari; assembly: GCA_038090615.1. Classification (NCBI taxonomy): domain Eukaryota; kingdom Fungi; phylum Basidiomycota; class Agaricomycetes; order Boletales; family Boletaceae; genus Phylloporus; species Phylloporus gajari. The sequence continues at coordinate 6,297 of JBBPMY010000953.1, forward strand.
CTCGAGTCTGCTGCGACAACGATATTTAAAGTCTGGTAGGTGATGGTCATGTGGTGTCGCTGGAGTTGGAAGGATGGGTAAAACACCAGCTCACCAGGGACCCACGACTTGATGGACTCGGTCATGTTGGTTCGTTGATCCGTAATACGTAATATGGGCTCGCCAGCCTCCAGCGCGCGACCTGCTGCCGAGAAGGCTTCACAAAGACGTTGTTGGATCGTGACCACAAGTCCATCAAATGTCCACCCAGAGATCTGTAGAAGTTAGAATCAGAATCGATTTTCATATGTTGCAGACAGTCGAGGATGTACCAATGAGATTATCAGTGGTGGTCGACGAGTTCCATCACCCAGTTTAAGTCGGGCATCTTCAAACGACCGAATCGCAAGCTTGTAGTCGCCATTTTCCATGTGCGTGTTCCCAAGGAGAAGGTGCATGTATGCCTACTAAAATATCAGTAGTGGCGATACACAAGAAGGTCTCGCGTGCCTGGATCACACACAACTCTGAGTCCTCCCCCATGTCAACGCAGAGGTCATCCATGCGTGATATCGCGTCGACTTGCTTTCCGGCCATGAAGAGGACAACAGCCTGGATAGGGTACAAGTTAAAAGAGGACCGAGATTAGGCGGAATTATGTACCTTGATCACAAGGAGAAGGGCACCATGCTCTGAATGAAGATGGTGGAACGCAATATCGTACACTCGAAGTCCCTCCTCCTCTTCCCCCGTGCCAATGAGAGCCATGCAATTTGCAACGTAGCCTACGAGAGATCGCTGAATTCCGACAGACTTTGTTTAAAAAATGTCAGCGTCTATGTATGCGAGGGAGTAAAATGTACCTCTTTTGCATCGACGAGGGCCGTGTCCCAGTGTCTCAGGCGTGCCCGAATAAGAGCTCGACTAGCTAGTACATGATGCCTATTCTTTGACTTCGAGATTGCGGCAGAAAGTAAAGCGTCTGCGTCTGCGAGTTGTCCGTGTTTCCACGCATCGAGTGCAGCCCTATCGATATAGAGTTCTGGATCCTGGAATAACTGAGATGTAGTAAAGACAGGTCGAACACAGAACGACACACCGAGGCAAACGGTAATATGATAGAAGATGTGACTTTCAGGACGATCTTTCTCTCTGAAGCAATTGCAAGGAGCTGGCCGTTTGGAGAGCATGCGATCGAATCAATGTCGTCGGTGTGTTGAATGGGGCCGAATTGAGACCGAGTCCCAGTGTCCCAGAAGGTGATGGATTTCTTCGCAGCGCACACGATAAATTTTCCGTTTTGCGGCATGGCAATGTGAGTGTAGTAGCCTGGAGCAGGAACTGGCAACTCGGAGATGGTTTTCCCAGTAGCTGAATTGATTTGCGTGATTTTGTTGTCTCTGGTCAGGACGTAGAGGTGGTTGTTGCGCCAGAGGAGTTGAGGCAGCACTTCTACTTTGATATCGACGAGTAAACGACCATCATTGCTGTCCCAGACTTGGACCGATTCATACGTGGTCGTTGCGATTCGGTCGCCACCTGGAGAGAATTTGACCGCTCTAATCTCCTGCTTGTTGCGGTCGAGTGTTTGTACTTTTCTGTGGGCCGCGATGTCCCAAATAGTGGCAGTCTCGCCATCAAGGGTGACGAGACGAGACGAGTCTGGTGAAAAATCGATGTCGTTAGGGTAATATCCGACGTTCTCTGTGTAGACTTTTTCGTGGGTCGTCGCGTCCCAAACCAACACTTGGCAATCGCGTGACCCTCCCGCGATCCATCTTCTGTCTCTCGAGACAGCGACACTTGAGAAATCGTCTCCCACTTGCATCGTCGCCACTTGTTTGCCATCCTTCACTCCCCACACCCGAACACCACTGCGAGTGCCGCAGACGAGGTGCTCGCCGTTCGCAGTAAATGTCACTGTGTTTACGCAGTCACCAGCGTCAATTTCAATGTGCTGGTGTTCTTCTCAAACAGTCAACATTTATACAGACTCTTCATCTCGTCAGTACGCACCATACATCCTCAGCTCCGACGTTGGCGAACGAGAGGGTAAGGGAGGGTGTGGTCCGTCCGCGTACGCATTACCCCTCCCCGAAGTTGGCCCCAGTTCGTGGCTTCGGCGCTTGACTATGTTCAACCTCATCTGCGCTCCAAAGCTGCCGACAGCAGGGTCAAGCACTAGCAAATACTGTAGCCTTTTGTATGGGGGAAATAGTGACGCATAACGTAGAGGTCGTTGCGTTGCTAAACGCAATGGCACCATGACGGGGGAGGCTAGGGTGGCGCCAGAATATTTGCTTTCCAGTATTCTCAGCGTCTGAATCTGATGCTGACAACAAAATTCCGACTTTATTGGAAACCTGAGGAAAGGTATCATGATATCATATTTGTCTTGTTGACCATGATTTTGACCACTCCACTCTGCGCGCGGGAAGAGGGCAGAGCCTACGAGCCTACGCCCTCCTACCTGCGAGGAGAAGGCATTCCGTACTGCTTCCCAACTGCTAGCTATGCTCCAGTGGCTTGTCTCCGGAAGAGAGTTAGACTTGTCTTGCATCTCTGGGAATCTTCTGGACATACCGCCAGGTGCTGGCCTTCTAGCACGGTAAGCTCTCTTGTGTACTTTCTACCTAGTGTACCCACATAATCTATGATCGATTCATGATCAATTCCGGCGCATCTTCTCCGCCTAGATATCTACAGATATTTCTACACTACACTCATCCTGAAACTGTCACGACGCGGTAGATGACTGGAGCGCCAAAACAACCTCCTTCCTCGCCCACTCTCCAACCGGACTGCTTTCCTCCCCAACGAGCCCCCTCCATACGACCAGCCTCCGCGTCAGCATTGCCCACGTGTGTATCCCATCGCCCTCGAAGGTCATGGCCACTCGCCACAGCGTTTCCACGACCGCACCCCAGGTCTGGAGAGGTTGTACCGTCACTGGCACGTCAAGCAATCCATGGGGGCGATGAGGCGGTAGAGGAAGTATGGGTGACTCGTGTCGTCCGACCACGCGATGAAGATGGATGGTTGATTCGAGTTCGTCCAAGTACTCGACGGCACGTGCAAGGACACCGAGGAGGGAATGACCCGGAATACCAGGGATCATGCTCAGTCGCAGTGCGACCACAGCACATTGGTAGAGGATCGGCATGTCCTCGTCTGCGCATGCGATGAGTGCACATTTGGTGTAAATAGGAGTGATTGTACCTTTGTTTCGTAGCAGAGAGGATATGCATCGACAGATGGTGGAACGCCATTGATCCCCCGTGGCACGGTTCAACTTGGAGATGTCGGCCACAACGAGGATGTTTTCCAGAATCCGAAGCCACGCTATCGACTCCTTGCCGGGGCTGTCACCCACCTGCATCTCGATCCAAGACAAAAGAGATGACTTGAGGACCAGCGAAGTACATGCTTGTGGGTTGCATGTCAGGTTTGCCAAAATCTGTATTGCCACCGCCATCAGTTGAGCGTTGCGACACCCAGGACCACTGACCTCTAAAATTGCAGTGCGCACAGCAGCGTCCTTCTTTGAGCTCTGGAAAAGGCTGGCCACCAAATCCCATGTGTGTCGTCGCCTCAGCACCTTCCAATCGTCTGTGCTCGCCATCCCATCCCCAAGCATTCTCAGCATCCAGCCTCGTTCCTTTTTCCAATCGTCCGAGCTGCTGTAAAGCATACCGAACAACATTGGTACGTCAGACACATCCAGTTCGGGGCGTTGAAGCAGGAATCGTGCGGTACGTGGGTAAATAAAATTGGATGGGTAAAAGATGCCTCGGAGCGCATGCAGCAGGATGAGTGTCGTAAATGTCGGAAGCCGACGAGGCGGGTCGTCCGTGTTGGAGGGGGGATTCATCACGGTCTTGAGCAAGCTCAAGACGTACAAGACCTGAGGTGTCTCGTGCATGTCGGATTTCTGCCGCCAGAATGAATGAGAAAGCTGTCAATACGAACCACGTTTCCAGGACTCACTTGTACGTTGTCCCAGATACTTGCCATCTGACAGAGAGCAGTTTCGCGTATGTTTGGGTCTTTTGAGGAGAGACATCGGATGAGCAAGCTGACGACGTTGCTCCGGAAGACCTTGACCCAGCCCAACGGGCTAGTGG
>JBBPMY010000954.1:0-10391 GCA_038090615.1 Phylloporus gajari
GGCTGGAAGAGGGTAGCGTCTTTGCTAGGGTATTGCTGGTTAACAATCACTGAGTACTGTGACATTGCGAATAGACCAAGAGGATTATAACAAGTCGATCTGTTGATCCACTTCCGCCCAGATAAGCTTTCTATTTATACATCTGCAATGACCGCCTTTAAGCCTATTTGGGTCCTTGAATCGCGGCGGAGAAACCTCACCATGCTCTACACTGCCTGCCTTCCTGGAGCTGATTACACTGAAACACGGGGCCCGAGAAACTCCCGAGAGCTCGCCGACAGAATGTTGCCGGTACGGCGGTAAATGATCTGCCTATATTCGTGAGGAATCCCCTTGATAAGCACCACAACCCTTATGTGACAGATAGTGTTATTGTTCGGCTCTTTCTTCCTAGATGCTACAACACAGAACTGCACCGTGAAAACGACACCAAGCCGAGGTTCTCACAACCAAAGCAGCTCCTTGTATCATCAGAGAGACCGACCTAGGATTTAAAAATATGTTAGAGGAATAAAAGCAAAGAAGTCTAGAGGGCACCTTTCGGTCGATTCAAGAACCGAACTGTGCCGGAAGAATGGGTTAATAAACGTAAATGCAGCTGCTGGGACTTACGGCTGTCTTCCACACGTGGTTAGACTGCCTGGTAGCAGAACCGGGGCCGGAACAGGGTCAACCGGGATTGTCAAACTTACAAGAGGCATTTCTGAGCAGATACTTCGTTTCTAGTGCCGCGTATTACATAGTCTCTTCACCAGCCACTTTTGGGCGCCTCCTAATTAGGAGCTTCAAAGCTAAAGTTTGACATGCATGACACGGGACCTTCGTCGCCGCTCAGATACTGTATATCTAGAAGTTATGGTCGCTGGAAGTATCCGATGCTTCCTGAAAATGCGCGAACAGAATATCTAGGATCGGGGATAGAACCTTGACCGGGTGCTTATCGGAAGTTGGAACTGTATACTTGGTGCCTGAGAAACCTAGATGGCGTACAGTGGTCTAGCCCCAGAGATTGGAGTTGATCACGAATTTCCGGAGAGATCCGGGCATTTTGGGGTGATGTTCCGCCAGAGCGAGTTAGCTCTGGCCTTGTAAACTTGATTTGGATTTCATTTACACCAACCGACGGCGACCAATCGCAGATCAATAGAAAAGAAAAGATCACGTACCATGGGCCCCTTGCAAGCCACTAATACTCCCCGCCACACGCAAGCTCCTCTGTAACCGCCACATCACTCTCATCCTCCGTACACTCGGCGATGGACCCCGCCATTATGATCTTGCTCACGAATCCTGCACAACACATTCAGCCGGACCGGGACACGAGAGAAAGAGAACACACTGATCGGTTCAACATCATCAGCACAACACGGTTCACGCAGGCTGTGGGGTCTGAGCAGGTCAGAGGACGTGTTGGTACTTGCAAACACGACACATGGGGGGGTAACTAGCTTGTCTCCGCTCCGAAAGACTATACCGAGTTAGCTCCCGCACGAGGCAATCTATTGCCGCCACGTATCATCATAGGTCTCAAGAGACTCTGTCAACGTTAATATCGCGCCTGACTACACACAACGCATGCTCAGTTGGGCGGATTCTCTGCAAGGCACTCAAGTTCAAGGATTATAATACCCTGGTAAGCAGGATTTATCAGCCCCTGAAGACATGAGCAAAAGAGACACAGCCAACTCATTGTCAACGTTGAAGCATGCCCATTTCATCAACAAACGCCCAATTCAGCATGCATTGAAACAGAGACCGAAATACGCTTTCATTCAGCTGTACACAGGTTCTGTCCAGGCTGACATCAGATGTGGCTCGCCCTGGCTAGAATTCGTCAATGACATTCTCCACAACCAACTGCGCACCTCTGTCAAGCCAAGCGTCGTCTTGACATCCAGAACTTCTACAAAGACCCCGGAATCGGCCTCAACATATCGAAAACGTCCGGGTGCAGAAAAGCGAGCGATGCCCGGTTGGGCAACACGAAGTACCCACTCATTCCGTTCACATCTCCTGATGAAGCGTCCCGTCCCCGTTTCAAAAACAAGCTCACGATAGAACACCTTTACTCGCGCTTTATCCACACTAGGCCAAAGTGTTTACAACACGGGAAGTAACACTTCGGCTGGGATCTTTTTCGAGATCATCTTGTTCAGTGGTGTGGCATCATACTTGACGTAGTGATCTCAGTCAACACGCGGTCCAGTAAAGGGCGGACACAATGGTAAGAGACTTTGAAGGGTCGCAAGGGCAGCTTCCCCTACATCTCTGTGCCCTGGAGATCGGGTCAGTAATATACCAAAGAGGACATTGCGAGACGTACCTGTTGGTGGGAAGGATCCGGCGAGATCAAAATCTCCCTGTTCGTATCACCTGTACCCACCGGGTCGCTGTGCCGTCGAGACGGCCGTTACATGAATGGACACTAAGAAAAATAAGACCGCGAGGAGTCAGCACAGCACCGACGCCGAGTGCACAATGCACATCCACACCCCCAACGAAGAGTAATGAGCACGTATCGATTGCCGACACACAAGACCAGATCAATGCAGGCGCAAATTGCACGACCATCACAGCAAACAACACATACCTCGCACAGACACCACAACGAGTGAGGCCACAGACCCAGCGAACAAATCGACCGACACCCAGGAAAGCATACCAGGTGACGATGGTTTCACTCAAGCGCACGACCAGAGCCACCCAACATGGCTGAGCGGGCAGGCAAGCGGCCCAAGCGTGGGACGTTTGGGCTGTTAACTTGGACTTCGCCAAGTCCACACGTTGCAGGTCAGTTCCAAATCACTCACTCGTGCAGCCTAACCTCGTCTCTCGAGCCACAGCGCATTTCTCCCGGCCGACTTGCCCGGCCCATTCACCACTTATCCACCTGATATGGTCACGCCAGACACCACCACCACGACGATGACGTGCGCAACTGCGTGCCCGGAGTGCGTACTTGTCCTCGCCTACCTCACGTCTTGCGAATGCAGCTCGCACATCCGCGTTTAACTTATGGTAGTGAAGCGGGTGCCTACGAGCTACAATGCCAGGACTTGAGGGAGATGCGCCGAGGGCTTCAGGACACTACGAAGAGTCTAAGAGGTGACAAAAGAAACTGCAGAAGACGTCACGAGTCAGGCAACGAGTAGAGCGTGGGGACGAGGTGTACTCACCAAATAGGACCCAAGTCGAGCTAGTCGTGTTGGAAGCCGAAGTGGGCGCTTCAACGGCATCGGGACACGATGAGGACGCCAGTATCTTTTATCCTCTGGGCTCTGAGGACATGTGGCCTATCGTGGTGCCAACGGTTTCAGGAATTCAAAGAACACTTCATCGACAAACAATTCGTCGACGTATATGAGCGTAAGACATCTTCGCCTACTCATATCAACTCTGGAGTAATACTGAAGTTCGGAAGTTGTGAGTCACAAGTTGGAAGACTTTTAACGGTGCTGAACTCAACGTTCAGACTCCGCCCCGGAGCGCAGGCGTGGTGGCGCTTTTGTGACCGTTCCTTAGTACGACCCCTGTTCTTTGTCGTTCAAATGCAAGTCTCTCAGAACTACGACTTTCAACTATTATCATTACATTGTGTGTGTGTTTTCTGCTGATATGATCGAGTTGCGAGATTTATCCGATCTTGGCAATCCTTTCTCAAAACGTGTACCTTTCTTCTAGTGCCCTTTTCACCCGTCTGTAGAGCGACTTCATCACTTTCAGTCGAAATCTTGTAGAATTGTACGATCCGGGTTCAATGGTGGTCTGAACGTCATTATTATCATGCAGGCAGCAATAGCTGACTGCAATTCTTCACTGGAAATCCGTTCTTCCGCCTGGCCGTACTGCACAACTCCCACCGTATCATGGGGTGTGCGTAACTATGACAAAGAACGCACGGGCCCTCTTACATTGAAACTAGTACAATACATCTCAAAAAACTCAAATCACGCTACAATACCCTACATACACACATACGCGCCTTTCTTTTCTTTTCTTCTTTTCGGATCGCATTCTGGAAAAGACGCTTAGAAACTTCACGGGTCGTTGAACCACTGAAGAAAGTCCAGTGTTTAGGTAGCAGGATTGTAACCCCACTGGGAGTCCTTTTCTGTGTAAGGGGTTTCTTGAAGTATGATCTATCAACATAATGGGTCGTGAGAGGTCTTCCATGGACTCAAAGCCTATATTACCGAATTGCCATCATCACCACCCGACAGGCGCCAGACGAATGCTCCATCCGTGGTCGCAATCCTTCATATGTGAGAATTAATGTCAGGTGAGCACATAGGATTCAATTAAGAAACGTACTGGAACCAGCCACCAGGGACAGAGAGCTGTTGCCAGGTATACGTGTCAGAGCTGCCAACGACAAGGGCATACTGTCAGATCATTCCTAGTCAGCATCGTGCACTATAGACTTCCTCTTCCAACTGGACACACTGGGATTACATAGGGACTGTTCGCATACGTTCCATTGGCAACGTTCCTCAAAGTGATTTGGTTGCCGCTGACGACGACAATCTCCCACTACCAAACCATAGAGTGAGCATTACATTCTCCACACATGCAAATGGTTGTATACCTTCTCGTAGTCAGACCCACTCCGATGGAAGCCTATGAGATTCCCCGTTGGGTAGGTGAGGGTAGCGTCTTGGTTAGGGTATTGCTGGTTGACAATCGCTGAGTACTGTGACATTGTGAATAGAGGATTATAACAAGTCAAACACTGGGGAAGTATCAAATGTATCGACCCATATCCGCCCAGATGAGCCTTCTATTTATACGTTTGTAAAGACCACCCTTAGGCCTATTTGGATCCTTGAACCGTGGGGAGAAACCTCCCATGCTCAATACTGACCGAGACACGGGGCCCGAGAAACACCTGACAGCTCGCCAACGGAATGGTGCTGGTAAATGATCTAATTGTCTATATTCGTGAGGAATCCCCTTGATAAGCTCCACAATCTTTATGTGACGGATGGTGTCATTGTTCGGCTCTCTCTTCCTAGATGCTACGGAACAGAACTGTACCATAAAAATGACTCCAAGCTGTGGTTCTCGCAACCAAAGAAACTCCTTATATCATCAGATAGAATCTGGGATTTCAAAATATGTTAGAGAAAGAAAAGCAAAGAAGTCTAGAGGGCACCTTTCGGTCGATTCAAGAACCGAACTGTGCCGGAAGAATAGTCAATAGACGTAAATGCGGCTTTCGAGACTCACGGCAGTCTTCCACAGATGGTTAGACCGCCTGGCAACAGAAACAGGGTCAGAATCAGGATTGTCAAACTTACGAAAGGTGTTTTTGAGCAGATACTTCGTTTCTAATGCTGCCTATTACGTGGTCTCGACACCAGCCGCTTTTGGGTGTCTCCTAATTAGGAGCTTCGAGGCTAAAGACAGGCATGACACGGGACCCTCGTCGTCGCTCGAATATATCCAGACGTTATGGCCACTGGAAGCACCCGATGATTCCTGAAAATGCAAACAAAATATCCAGGGCTGGGGATAGAAATTGACTGGGTGCTTCTCGGAACTGTATACTTGGAATGCTGGTGCCTGAGAAACCTAGATGGCGTTAAAGTGCTAGCATACAACCCACTCCTCAGATCGGTCTAGCCCTAGGGATTGGGGTTGACCACGGACTACCAGAGCGATCCGGGGCATTTTGGGGTGGTGTTCTGCTTAAGCGAGTTAGCACTGTCGTCCGAATTGTGAACTTGATTTAAATTTCATTTACACCAACCGATGGCGAATCCCACGTACTGTGGCCAAGCCTCACAAGTCACTCCCCGCAGGCTCCTCTGCAACTGCCACATCGCTCTCATGCTCCGCGCGCTCGGCGATAAACCCTATCATCTTGCTCACGGATTCTGCACAACACATTCAGCCAGACCGGAATAGAGAGAAAGAGTGCATACTGATCAGTTTCGCGTGAGTCACGGTTCACGCGGATTATGAGGTTCAGGTTGAGGCGTCTGAGCAAGTCAGAGGACCTGTTGGTACTTGGAAACACGACACGTGGAACAAGGGTAGCTTGTCCTCGCCAGATACCAAGTTAACTTCCGCACGGGGCAATCTATTGCCGATACATATTGTCATCGTCGGCCTCAAAGGCTACATGTCAACGTTGACACCGCGCCTGACTACACACAGTGCACGCTCTGTTGGGTAGGTAATGGCGCCGTCACGAAATCGATGGTCTTGGTTCCAGACTGGCCACGTATGAAGTGCAACAGGGCGAGGACGACTAGAGTCTGTAAAAGAAACGCCGGGGAGCCATCCTTTAAAAGGAACAGTTCTTGCAAAATGTGTGTGGAAAATTGATTTAGGGCAGTACTCACCGATGCAGCGCAATGGCTCAAGCGCTCATATGTACCACATTTGCTTGGTTGTATTATAGTTGGTTCCAGTGACGAAGAGGTGGTTCTTGAACCAGCGACCACCCGGCGTTTGCATTTTGATGTCGACAAGCGACGCTACGACGGCCAAACCCGGGCCCATGGGTGACCGTCACGATTCTGGTCCAACTTGTGGCAAGTTTTGCAATGAGTTGAGTTCTGCCAAATCTGAGAAGGCCGTCGTTTGATGACCCTGCCGAATGTTTGTGGCCCCAATAGCACAACACCAGGCGCATCCACAAAACCACGAAGAGCGTCGGTGGAGGCCTTTCGACGACGCATCCTTGTTTCCGTTTGCTGTCGTACTCTGCAGATCCACCGCTCTTTAGTGGGTGGAAAATACTGTCGTTTTACCCACAGAGGGGACCGAGACTCAGCGACACCAGCCTGCTTCACGCTGTCAGCGCGCCACAGCTCGTGCGCCTGCAGTATACAAGTCATGGGCTTTTTCACTGGAATTCCTATTGCAGAGCCTGCCGTAGTTTCTCACCATAAACAATGCACCCGATTCGATCCATTCACATCTCGCAAAACTCAAACACTGCTACAATATCCTACATCCACACGTACACACCTTTTTTTTTCTTTTCTCCTTTTTTCTGGATCGCATTCTCAAGATACTGTGTACAAACTTGACTTCAAGGGCCGGATGGCACGTTGTGGAAGAAGTCCCCGCGTTTAAGCAGCTGGGTTGTAAACCCACAGGGAATCACTTCCTGTGTAAGGGGTTGCCTGGAGCTCAACCTATCAACAGAATGGATCGTGAGAGGTCTTCCATGCCATACTTCAAGCATATATTACCAGACTGCCATCATCACCTGTTAGGCGCCAGACAAATGCTCCATCCGCGGTCCCAAATCTTCAGATGGAGGAATGTCAGGTGGGGAAACAGTATTCGATTAAGAAACATACTGGTACCAGCCACTATCAGGGACAGAGAGCTGCTGCCAGACATATGGGTCAGGGCTTCCAACGACTGTGACGTCCTGTCAGATCATTTCTAGTCAGTCTTGTGCACTGCAGACTTCTTCCACTGGACACACCTGGGCTTCATTGGGGACACTCGCATAGGTTTTAGTAGCAAAATTCTGGAAGGTGATTTTGCCGATGGCGACAGGAGTAATATCCCACTACAAAGCCAGAGGGTGAGTATTACGTTCTCTACACGCGCAAATGGCTGGTTACCTTTTGGCCGGCAGACCCATCCTTATGGTAGCCTATGACAGGCGCCGCTGGTAGAGAGAGGGTAGCGACTTGGTTAGGGTATTGCTGGTTGAAAACCACCGAGAGCCAAGTCATTGTGAATAGAGGATTATAACAAGTCAATCACTGGGGAAGTATAAGATGTGTTGATCCACATCCACCAAGACGAGCCTTTATTTATACGTTTGCAAAGACCGCCCTTAACCGTATTCGGATCCTTGAATCACGGCGGAGAATCCTCACCATTCTTGACACCGCTTGGCTTCCTGCAGTCGGTTACACCGAGACACGGGGCCCGAGAAACTTCTGACAGCTCGACAACAGAATGATATGGTAATTGATCTAATCGTCCATATTCGTGAGGAATCCTCTAGCGTAAATTCGCAAGGTCCACGACTCTTTATGTGATGGGTGGCGTTGTCATTGTTCAGCTCTTTCTTCCTAGATGTACGACACAGAACTGCCACAAAAACGACTTCAAGTCGAGATTCTCGCGACTTAAAGCGGCTCCTTATACCATCAGAGGACCGACCTGGGATTTAAAAATATGTTAGACGAAGGAAAGCAAAGAAGTCTGGAGGGCGGCTTTCTGTCAATTCAAGAACCGAGCCGTGCCAGAAGAATGGGTCAATAGACGTAAACGCGGCTGTTGGGAGTCCCTTGGGACTTACGGCTGTCTTCCACAGGTGGTTAGACTGCCTGGAAGCAGAAACGAGGTGTCAACCAAGACCATCAAACTTATGGGATGCTCTGAGCAGATACTTCATTGCTAACGTCGCCTATTACATAGTCTCGACTCACCAGCCGTTTTTGGATGCCTCCTAATTAGGAACGTCTTTGAAGCTGAAGCTTGACGGGCATGACATGAGAACCTCGGCGACCGTCGCTATTTCCAGACGTCACTTATGGTCGCTGAAAGCATCCGATGCTTCCTGAAAAGGCGCAACAGAACATCCAGTTTAAAGACCAAGAACAATGTTAAAAGCATTCCTTACCAGAGCGAGGGATAGAAACTTGAAAATTGTTGACCGGATGCTCCTCGGAACCGTATCCAGGAATGTTGGTACCCGAGAAACCTAGATGGCGTTAAAGAAGCTGGCATACACCCCACTCCTCACTGCTCAGATTGGTCTAGCCCCAGGGATTGGGGTTGACCACGAATTGCCGGAGAGATCCGGGACATTTTGGGGTAATGCTCCACTTGGGCATGTAATTAGCTCTGCCCTCGTGAACTTCATTTAAATTTCATTCACACCAACCAACGGCGACCAATCGCAGGTTAACAGAAAAATGATCACGTACCGTGGGCTCCTTACAAGCCACTAATACCCCCCGCCGCACGCAGGCTCTGCAACTGCCACATCATTCTCATCCTCCGTACACTCGGTGATAGACCCTGTCATAATGAGCTTGCTCACGAATCTTGCACAACACATTCAGCCGGACCGGGATACGAGAGAAAGAGAACACACTGATCGGTTGAGCGTCGTCAGCATGTCACGGTTCACGCGGGTTATGAGGAGGTTCAGGTTGGGGCGTCTGAGCAAGTCAGGACGAATTGGGAACTTGCAAACATGACACATGGGATGAGGGTAACGAAGGACTAGATACCGAGTTAGCCCCCGCACGAGGCAATCTATTGCCGCTACATATCGTTATCGTCAGCCTCAAGAGACTTTGTCAACATTGACATCACGCCTGACTACACTCAACGCATGCACTGTTGAGCACATCTTCTGCCAGGCGCTTCAAGTTCAAGAATTATAACACCCTAGTAAACAGGATTCATCAGCCCCTGAAAACATGACCCAACACATTGTCAACGTTGAGCCATGCCCTTTTCATCAACAAACGCCCAATCCTGCATGCATCGAAATAGAGGCCGAAATACGCTCTCATTCAGCTGTACAGAGGTCCTGTGACTCCTCTCCAGGCTGACATTACATGTAGCTCGCCTAGGCTAGAATTCGTGAATGATATTCTCCACAACCAACTACGTACCTCTGTCAAGCCAAGCGTCCTCTTGAGATCCAGAATTCTACAAAGACCCTGGAATCGGTTTCAAGGTATCGAGGACGTCCTGGCGCAGGAAAGCGAGCGATGCCCGGTTGGGCAGCATAAAGTACCCAATCCTTCCCGTTCACACCTCCTGATGAAGCGTCCCGTCACAGCTCCAAAAACAAGCTTGCGATTACACACCTTTACTTGCGCATTATCCATACCGGGTTGATGTGTTTACAATATGGAAGTAACACCTCGACCGAGATCTTTTTCGAGATCATCTTGTTCAGTGACGTGGCGTCATTCTTGACGTAGAAATCAGAACACTATGACCTCAGTCAACACGCGGCCCAGTCAAGAGCGGACGGGACGATAAGAGACTGCAAAGGCGGGGAGCACATCGAGCAACACCCAGGAAGGCATAGCATTGACGATGGTTATCACCCAGGCGCACCACCAGAGCCACCCGACACGGCCGAGCGGACAGGCAAGCGGCCCAAACGTGAGGCGTTTGTACTTTAAATTTAGATTTGCCGTGTCCACACGTTTTGAGTCAGTTTCAAACTACTCACTCATGCAGCCCAACTTCGTCGTCTCTCGAGCCACAGCGCAGTTCCCCTAGCCGACTTGCCCGGCCCATTCACCACCCATCCATCTGAAGCGGTCACGCCAGACACCACCACCATGACGATAACGTGCGCAACTGCGTGCCCGGAGTTCGTACTTGTCTTCGCCTACCTCACGTCTTGCGAATGCAGCTCGCGTTCAACCTATGGTAGTGAA
>JBBPMY010000955.1:0-10386 GCA_038090615.1 Phylloporus gajari
ATGGTTGATTTGCGGAAATTTGCTACCTCACTCAACACACAGTTCAGTTTGTGTCTTACGTAATATACCTTTTGGAGCAACATGAACCCTAGGCTAACCTCACTCAATTAGAAAAACATGGTAAGATCTTCAACAAGTCCCTACCGGACTTGGAGACCAAAGACAAGGGAGAAGTAGGAAACTGGAGGGGAATAGAGGTTACCGTAGATACTACGGTACAAGTAGAACAGGCCACCATGCTAGAAGCGGTGATGAATTGGTACCACGGTACCGATGAGCGGGGTTGGGAACAGAATGGAGATTGGAGAAGAGGGGATGAATTTCCCTTCCTATCCGACCCATGGAATCCTATTCCAGCATGGAAGGATTGCCGATGGAGAAATCTCCTCTGGCCTGCCTATGAGGATGACACTCAACCACTCGATGCCTGGACAGCCGAAGGATGGCAGGACCTCCTCAATGATTGGCTGGAAGAGTGGATAGAGAAGAGATGTCCCAATTGGGACAATGGACATACAGATGATATGAGGTGGCCAGAATGGTTTAACCCATATCTGTAATAATATATTTATCTTGATCTTTCATATCAGACTGGATTTTAAGTCTGAGATTAACTGAGAAAGATGAGATAAATGAAAGAAGTTCATATAAATCTAAAAGGTCAATTTGATTTATTTCAATCCCACAACATCTATCATTGTCTACACCCATGTCTTTCCACTATATCTTTGGATTAGCCATCTACTATGCAGCTATGGCCATATCCTTTATCACATCTTTGTCTATAATCCTTATGGTGACAAACTGTGGAGCAATTCTCAGCAGATTATGCTGCAGAACACCTATCCTGTCAGAAGAACAGGAGAGAGACATTGAATTGGGTAATAGACGAGGTAGAGTTCCTTGATTGTTTATTCAATATGATACTTATCATTCAAAAGTATCTGAACATCTCAGTCATATTGGAGAATATCAAGTTGATTGAGTATGTATTGTTTTGAATGACGGGGAGTGTTGAAATTACAAGTGTATTACACTAGTAATATATGACTTACACAGTACAAATCACTAATAGTGATAAGTACTAAATAACTACTGATCACATTAGTGAAAGTCAGTAGTGTAAGTCTAATCATTGACACTTGTAAGTCAAGTGTAAGTCAGTAGTCAACACTAATAAGTGTTGCTAATCACTATTCCTAATGAACCCAATATGGAATAAGTGACACATGTCGATCATTAATGATCGACATCTGACATGACACTTTGATCCTAGTGTCAATCCTAATTGATCCTATGATCCTAAACATTCCTATTGACGATCTGAACAATAGAAAGTATTATCTATTGTCCTATTGACATATCCATTGTTCTAATACTAGAACAATGGAGTCTACATTAGGAGAACAATAGATAGATAGATCGTTCTACAACAATTCATAGACCAAACTCAGTTATCTCAGACTGAATTATGAATATATATATGATACATATAGACATGAAACTGTAGACACAGAATACATATGAGTCAGATCACTTGTATCAGACTACTTCTATCAATTAGAAGTCGCTTCATCTGTTCCTATTCAATCTAGACTCTCACACCTCAAGGAGAAGCCTCTGCTAAATACAGTAAGTCTCAACTGTACATACTCCCTTTGTTGTACTGTGCACCCCAGTGGAACAAGCTTCAGTTTCATTATTTACACAGAATGGATGACCGGGAATGCTGCTTGAGATATGTTTCGGAGTAGAAGACTCCAAATGGTAGAGGAATTGAGCTAAGTGGGAATACTCACTTAGTAGGAGACTTGAGGCGGTAATCAAGGATAAGGTAGTGCTAAGTGTGGGCACTGAGCAATGAGAGAACAGAGAGATGGATATTCCGTTAGAGGAGCGACTAGGTAGGAGCTCCTCCTTATATACAGTACATTGTGTTTGTATCTGTATGGTTGTTCTAAATACGTAGAACAATAACAGCCAATGGCAGTAAACTCTCTTATTGTACTATTAGTAATAGCCAATAGCAAAACATGAGCAGTGTCATATGGAACATGTAATGATCCGTTAAGATAGGATCATGTGTAATCATGCTTACTAGAAAGATAAGATAGATAAGAAGATAAGCATGATCTAGCATCTAATCGATGCTGACTAATGATGATGTAATCATCATTCTCAACAATATACAGGTTGGTTCTTCGATATCGCTATTTATGCTTTCCGTTTAACAAGTTTGATACAGTGCAGTCTCAACTTCCAGATGGCGCAACACTAATTGGAACGATACTCTCTTCAGACAAGACAAATATTACCAATATCTGTGGAGGCAGGGTCGCTCACCCGCTTCTGATCAGCATCGCAAATTTCAAGATGTCTACACATCTCAAGCTCTCCTCCAGGTCATTCATGCTCACAGCCCTTCTTCCCATTCCCAAATTCATCCACAAGAACAAGTGTATGCGCGGTGTCCTAGAAGATCGGCTAATTCACCAATGCCTCGACATAATTCTCAAGCCGCTCAAAAAAGCAGCGCAATTTGGAACTATGCTTCCAGACAGTTATGGGCGCCTTCGGTATTGTTTTACTCCAATGGCAGGATATATTGTCGATTTACCTGAGGCCACCATGCTCAGCTGTGTTGGGGGGAAGACCTCACCGGTGACGATGGCCATGTTCAAACAATTTGGCGACGCATTTCAGCACAAGCCACGTACTGCAGCCACTACCCTAGCTCAGCTCGAGGTCGTCAAGTCCAAAGTGGACCCAGCCGATCTAGAGGCTTTCTTTCATGAGTCCCAGCACTTTTGCCTCAACGGAGTGAGTTACCCTTGGTGGCGTAACTTTCCCCTTGCATGTCCCAGCATTTTCCTTACGCCAGAGGTCCTCCACTATCTACACAAGGAGTGCTGGGACCATGATGTCAAGTGGTGCCTAAACATCATTGGCAAAGGAGAGATTGACTTCCAATTTTCAGTTCTGCAGCCGACGGCAGGATTCCATCATTTCAAGGGCGGTATATCAAAACTGAAACAGGTGACAGGTCATGTTCATCACGACGTTCAACGTTACCTCGTCGGGATTATTGCCTGTGTGGCTCCACCTGAATTCGTCATTGCAATCCGTGCTCTCATGGATTTCCATTACCGGGTCCAGGCCTACTGTATCAGCGATGCCAATATTGACCTCATTTCAACCTCCCTCAGTGAATTTCATTCTCACAAGCATGCTATCATTGAACATGGTGGACAACGTGGCAAAGCAAAAAGAATCATTGACAACTGGTACATCCCAAAATTAGAACTGATGCAAAGCATTGCCCCCAGCATCAAGCAAGTCGGGGTTACCATTCAGTGGACCGCAGATGCAACCGAACATGCTCATGTTTTGGAAATCAAGAAATTGGCAGGGTCCACCAACAACAACAACTACGATCCCCAGATCTGCTGTTTCCTTGACTGGGCCAAAAAGTGTCAGGCATTCAAACTCGCTATATTGTTACGTGAACAGCAAGCTAGCCAAGAGCAGCCTACCCTGTCAGATGATGGAAGATCCGAGGATGAACACTCAAATCTCAGTGACGAAGACAAGAGCACCCCAAAACTCTCTGAGCCGTCAGATCTCACACACACCCCTACTGACTACTTTGCCATTTCAGCCCACCTTCATGCCAAACAAGCAGGCACCGTTCCATTCCCCCTTCGCAGTTTCATTGCAGGTTCAACAGTGGTGAACCTATCATACAAGCCCTCTTTACAACGGATCAGTGTCGATGAAGCTGCACAGAAGTTTGGATTGCCAGACCTCCGATCTGCTCTTTCTGACTATTTGTGGCGCAAGGAACAATACGGCTCCGGCTTTGTACATCCTATCACAGGCCAACGCCGAGGATCAATGTACTCAAACCTACCATTTACAGACATCCAGATTTGGTACAAAGTGTGACTTCAAAACAGACCAATCCATGGTAACTCCGACGTCTCGCCTGCACAGACATTATTCTGTGCTCCCCCAAGCTCTGGCACTTGGACACTGGGTCGCTATGACGCTGCAATTTTCAATACCAATACTCGCTTCAAATGGCCTGACGATGGCATGAAAGGTACAATCTTCCACTTGGATTGGGCCTGAGTCCATTCACATTGATTCTCAGGTCACACCGTTGGTCAATTGCGTCTCATCATGCGTCCCCTCGGCAAGACAGGGGAGAAGTGGTCGTGGACTGACCGCTTTATTGCTTATGTGCAGCGTTTCGATATTGTGGGCGAGGATGCTACACTGCTCCCCATCCTCAGGCGGGCCAAATGTGCCAATGGCCGGCGATTAGGTGATGTTGTTCCCCTTAGCCAGGCACGAGCATTTGCACATCTGATTCCATGCTTCGGACCAACTGCGGATATTAGATTGACGGCTTACAACTCATTCGAACACTCGACCGAGTTTTACTTAAATAAATACTTCAACAAAAATACATACCTCGCCTTAGCATAGACTTCCCCCTAGTATAGATTTAGGATAAATTTATCCTTATCAGTGGGGCATCTGTCAACCCTCGAACGAATAAGGAAATTTTCAGCTTGTCAAATGTCGTGGAGACAAGACATCGAACCGCACAAGTATTCAACTGTGGATGCTACATACAAACTAATTGGTTCCCTACCCCCTCCAAAAGAAGGACAAAGTGTCCCAATGATGGACAAGCTCATGAGCATGGAACTGCAAGGAAAAATCGTCTACGAGCGACGGACTACCACTAGTATGCCTCACTCTTGTAGCCTTGGTTTTTTTCTCGACTTGATCTTTGCAAGTTTCGCCAAAGAATTTCCAGGACTTCAACCTGAATCGCTCACTGCTCCCCTTTCGTCCATCCCCAGTTCAGCATGCCAATCTACGTCATCCAAGACATCTAACAATCTCGACGACTCTGCGCCACTCGTCAAACTTTACGATGAGGAGAAGAGACGTTGGAAATGGGATTTCACTCAGACAGGCTCTGAACTTTCCTCCAGCAGCCCAAATAAACCACAATTGCTTAGCCGCGAGCAGCAGGTATGGCTCGTATACTACCAAATCACTTACTCAAATCACTTAGCGCCGACAACAGGTAGCTCACTTCTTCAATAATATCACATACACCTGCCAAGCCAAAGGTGGCAAGCTTTTCACGCATCGTCGTCAATGGCTGGTGAACTGGAGCAAGACTGCTCTACCAGGCACCACAGGATACTGTCACAAGCCCGACCTCGTTTTGATAGATAACGAGTTCTCGTCCCACGACGAGATGACATGGCTTAGTCCCAAAGTCATTGCAGAGTACACCAAAGAAAACTTCAAACCGGCATCTCAGATTGGTAAAACCATGGACACCAAGGCGTATCTCATCTTGGTGGACCAACCTTGGCGTTGTTTTATTCTTGGGCTGTCCATCACAAACTGCGAATTTCGGGTGCATCTCTATGACCACTCAGGCAGTACCGTTTCCCCCCCTTTTAATATTCATACTGACGTCCAGCACTTCATTTTCATCATTGCTGCTTTCGCTTTTGGCTGTCGAGCGTCAATTGGGTTCAACCGTACAATTGAATTGCACCCTCACCCTCCCACTCTAAACAACTGAAGATGCTCCGCTCACGAAGCTGCCTTGAGCACCAAGGATACCAATGATGAGACAAAGGCTATCAAAGGGCTGACCCGTATCGAGAGCCCCGATTCAATTCACCACGATCCACTCCAGCTTTCCCCTGTCAAGCCACCTTCACCCCTTCCTACTGTCGATATGCTCTCACCCCTGCCTACCATCAACAATCTCTCAGTCTCACTCTCTTCCACCAATCCAGATCTTGCTCCAGCAATTGGAAAGATCCGAGTCGATGATGTATACTTCAACATCATCGACATCCTATTTTCCACTACAGGTTTCGTGGGTAGGGGGACCGTCTGTTATCTCGTACGATACAAAGGTATGTACTACGTGATCAAGGACCATTGGGTCAGGGACCTGGACCAAGGGGGAGGGATAGATCTGATGATGATCCATGAGGCGAGGATGCTGAAGATTATGGATGGTGTCAAGGGTGTGCCCAAGCTTTATAAAGCATGGATTGTCAAAGTCAAGGAAGGTATTCCAGACTCTACCCCTCGCTATCGCGAGGAGTGTTACTGGGGAAGTATGCCGTCGCCAAGAACTCACATCCGACTGGCAATGACCCCCTGTGCATGTCCATTGACGTCATTCAAGTCGAAGAAGGAGTTAGTTAGATCCATTCGGGACATTCTCAGTAGTAAGTATATTGACATAATATAGAAAGTTGGCTGATAGTGTTGCAAGTCATACAGGAAGCACTCAATCGGGGTGTCCTTCATCGTGACTGTAGTTTGTTGAACATGATGATCGAAGATCTCCCCGACAGAACCTCAAACAGGGTTCTTCTCAATTGGGAGTTTGCTGTCAAGATCACAAATCAAGGGGAATATAATGTGGGGGGTACTGTAAGTCATCGCTTCGTTTATGTATATAAGCTAAGCCATTTCTGAAAAAGGGGACACTCCCATTCATGTCTGTGAACATCCTCCACCAACTAGAGGCAGCGTTTGTGAAATCCACTGCAGTAACTACACAATCAATTCGCAAAAAGGCAACTGCCACTCACGTACCTGCTAATGCCCCTATCACCATCTGCCATTCGTATGTGGATGATGTCGAGTCACTACTGTATGTCCTTATATGGGTCATCGTGATGTACAAGGGTCCAGGACAGAAGTGTGATATTGGTCACGAAGAGACTTTTCTCTCCCGGTGGAGTGAAAAAGCCACTACTGATCTAGCGATTGCGTACAAGGCTAAATTCACTTTCCTTTTTGATCCTACCAACGACACCCTTGACAACGCCGTCACACCCTACTGGAAGGATGTAACTCCTCTCGTTCACGGATGGCGCAGCATTATTACTAGTGCTATGAAGCTGAACAGCATACTCAATATCTCAGATGTTGCACGGTTTTTGGATGACTTCATTACGGAAATGCCAGAAGAGCATCGCCCACTAGAGATATCAATGATGTTCAATGACCTTGAGATCAGCAAGCGAAAACTAGACGAAGTGAAGAAGCAACTTCCCGATCTGTTTCCTCTCCGGGTTCCCGCCTCATCTGCTGTCATTCACTTCAATGACTCATCCAAACATCTATGCGATGAGGTACGAAGCATGGATAACCCGCCCATTCCCAACAAACATTTCAAGTTCAATGACTAGTTATTCATACGTGTACTGTGATATACTCCTTCTATTCAACCTGTGTAAATATCCCTCCAATTCGTTGATGCTGTATTGCATATGTTACCTCTCAAGAATGTGATTACATAATCTCGTTAGAAAAACAAGTCATGTCGGATTACCAAGTCGTGATCGATTTCCACAACGACAACAGGTCCTGACAACAGCATATGGCAACAATGCACCTTAAAGTCGCTTGTCGTTGGCACATGTAGCATGAGTCAACTTGACTCGGTGTCCTCAAGGCTGACAAGTTATATCCGCACGATGGAACCCTGAAAGTCACCTGTTAGCGTTGGCACAAGCATCAACGTGTTGGTTTAGGTCACAAAACGAGTCAACAGACGAGGCTTGCAGTTCTATCGATGCGCCCAACCCTCTACCTCAAGGCTTGCATACCCCATGCGAAGTGGTCGACATATAAGCTTCAGTAAGTTTATTTGAACTTCAGTTGGCTCTTGCCCATCCTTGCATCTTCTGTGCCCCTGACACCATGTCTCAGATCCCCACTTCTCTTTCCTCTTCTCCAAGAAAGAATAAGAAGGGAAAATGACGTTCAGCAAATGGCAACGACACTCAGCACTCCATGAAGACTCAACGGACCTAGAACGACCATGTTTTTGCCTCTGTCCCAGGGGTGGAACATCACGACCAGTCTCAATCTACGACTGCGACTCATATTTGTCGCAGTGGAAGAACCAGCACAGGCACAGGTGGGAGGACTCAGCAACTCGAGAAGCTCAGAGCTGTCCTTGAAGACCGTCCCACAAGGACTTACCAGCCAACTGACCTCCCCGAGGATGCGATTGTGAATCCCCTTGCCCCTCCAGCAAAGGCTGTTAAATCAGGACGGCGCGCTAAGGTGAGTTCGCTGACTGCATAGTTTTTCACTTCCATCTGACATCATCTCCATAGGCCCCTCCTCCTCCTTATGCACCAGCGGTCTCTAGTCAAATCTTGCCAAATCCAACTTTCGTTCACTGTTTGTCTGAATTGGACCGTTTTGGCTTCAAGGCTCCAACTTCTGTGCCACAACCAGTTCAAACAGAGCTGAGCTGTCAGATCCTCAACAACTTGTGTGTTACTTCGTCCCAAACATGGAAATTGATCGCTTCCCATTTTGCAGACCGTATGCGTCATCCCAGACTTTTGGGGATCAATCGGTCGACTCTAGTTTGCCTCCATCCCACAAGGCATCTGCGTCATTGCATTCTCTTGAGCGTCGATCGATCGAACCCGCACCCCTCCGCGAATCACTTTCTACTCGCGAACCACCCTATAACCCTGGGTCCAGGGCTGTCAAGCACACAGGATCAAATGAGGATTCAGATAGCTCTTCTGAAAGCGACGAATCAGGAACTGAACGGCGCAGGTCTGATGAAATTGAAACTGAGCATGAAGAAGGGTGGGCAGCAACAAATTCTCGACAAACTGCTCATCCAGGTATGTTTCATTTATCATCTGATTTTCTGCTCAATTAGCTACAGGTTTTTCTGAAGAGTTTCAGCCAAACGGTCCCGTTCACCACGTTTCCCTCCCCCCTGATCACAAATGGCAGTATTCCCGGGATGAAGAAGACAAGAGTGCCCATCGTAACCTCAACAACACTGTGGTTCAGGTAGCTAAGAATACAGCATTCAAAGTATGTGTTCTTCTACACTTTGATCACTCTCACTCTCATTTGGATCCCTCCTGGACACAAATGACAGGTTTCTCGGGATGAAGACGAGAGCGCGCATCGTCACTGTGACAACCTGGTGGTTCGGGTAGCTAAGAATACAGCATCCGAAGTACATATTCTTCTATGTTTTGATCTCACTGACTCTCATTCAAATCTACAGCATAGGCACGCTGTCGACGTACTTGATCGTCACCATCAAGTCAATGGCCGTCCCTCAGCTCCAGATCCTCAAGCACTAGTTTCCATTCCGCTTCAGTCTGCTGGTGGCACTGAAGATGCTCCACGTACTCGGGCGCCTCAAAACTCAAAGAAAGCAAAAGATGCTGGTCCCTCCCCAGAAAATCTTGGGTATTACCCACCCGTGTGGCAGGACTGTCTCGAGGACGCAAAACATGAGTGCAGGGTATCTCATTTGCTGAGTAACAATCCATTCCCTTCGAAGTCCCGCGATCTGAAGTCTTCAATCACGCTTGCACTAACCACCACTGTTTCTGAATGGAATGATAATGGAACGGTCTTTGAAGATGGTGAGTCCGCGTTAGCATATAAATCCAGCACCATTTTATTCACGCATATAGGTCATTGGCCTGAGAATAAGCATGGTATGGCATGTGTGGTACATGAATCGTGACTTCTTGATAATAAAAATAATTTCAAGACCCTATAGCTTCTGGGAGATATGTCTACGTGGCATTCAGATTTGAAGAACATTGCTTTCGCAGTCTGTCCGGTCGTATACAGCCTGATCCCTCCCCAAGAAATTCCGCCTCAAGAAAAGGCTCGTTGGGTGCAAGACTTGGCTGCTCAACTACTTGCAGACTCAATTTTTCTTCGAAACGGCTTTGACGAACAGGTATGAGAATGGCAGATGCATCGATGACCTTTCCAACATTTTCCAGGGGAAAATGAATAATTTTGCACATCCCGCTCTCAAAGAAGTCACCATCAAGTTTTTTTACACGGGCAGCTATCGGATTGTGGACAAGTGCCAGGATCTCTTTTGCAAGGTGATCCCTATCCCTTGTATTGCACTCACTGGCGCTGCCATACACTTCATTACCTTCTCACAAGGAAACCTGAACTGACCATCAGATAGATTAACTGTGTGCTTGATGGATTCGTGAAGAATGGCACAGCGACGCTGAAGACACTTCCTCAGTTCTCAGGCAAGGGATACTGGTCTACGTTCCAGACAATGTGCAAGATGCTTGGTGAGATTCATCATCACTCATACCACGGCCGAAAGCTACGCAAGCAACTCGGGAAATGGGCAGAGGAAGGATGGTATGCTACTTATGTTTAATCCTGTTTTGTACTGATATAATATTGCCGTGCATAGGGCTGTGCTTCACCAGGTTGACACGGATATCGAACGGGACAACCACCTCCAGCTTGTTCTTGATTAGAATTAGATTTTTTGTTCTGTGCTAG
>JBBPMY010000957.1:0-10379 GCA_038090615.1 Phylloporus gajari
ATCATCATCATCATCACAGGCACTGAGAGCCTGCGTTACCATTACATCCTGGACATTTTTAAGATACCGTTTTTGTCATTTGGAATGTGATATGTTGTATACCTGAGAATTACATCTTTGCGCGCGACTTTTTGACCAAATAGAAGATCATCATTTGATCCGATTAGTGCTTGCAATTCTCATGGGAAGACTGTAGCGTGCTCGGAAAATCTACAAGAATGCTTTTCATTTTAGCACACTGCCTCCACGCGTGTACAGGTTCGTCTAATTGTCGCTAAAGAGGTTTTGGGTGGCTGAGACACATACAGCATGGCTTGCCTTGGCGCCTTGGGCGACGGGGCATTGATCTCCCTCATCGCTTTTACCTGGAGAAACGCAAGTACTGTACGTCGTCGCAGTGAGTGACCACTGCGACGACGTACAGTACTTGCGTTTCAGAGAGCTTAATCACCGCTGATATCCACACAGTTCACAGGTGTAGTTGATGATCCCTCTCCAACCAAGGTCCCCCAACTTCCATGTGCCATATGTATTGCTATATACTCACTCTCTATATGTGCTTCTGCTCGCCATGTCGTCTGGAATCACGACCCCCCTCTGATGACTGTAATTTCTGCAATTGCGGAAAAGTGCGCATAACTTTTAGACAATACCCCAACTTCGTAGTGACATTGTTGTCCGACTCAGTACGGTCGATGAGGAAGGGGTGTAACGATGCTCTCCACATAAAAACCCACTACCACCGTAGCGGGGATGTTGGCGTTTCTAACTTAGCCGAGATGATTGTACAGCCTGCGCCAAATAGAAGAACGTTCAGACCTCACAGGAAAGGAGCCTGGGAAGTTCGATTTATTCCATCTTTACTGGAGCCTGAATGGCGTCGTACGATACAACCCTCGGTGCGTGCAACGAGATGTTCCATGTGGGTAGTCCAATCCACTCACTTAATCTGGGATAGGTCCACTTCTAGTGGGAGTACTCAGTGCGTGTTGACCATTCGTGTCGTGGACTCTGGTGACATCTTCAATCGAACCAAGTCAATACCTATATCTATGGTATTGTCACAACACAGTTCGTGGAATACTATCAAGAACGTGCGTAGGCTCAATCAAACTCTACTCGACCATGCTTCATGACCCACTGCAGCATTCCGCGATCGGCGGGCAACGAAGTTGGTTGGTCATGCTTCCACCAGTTTACAATCCTGACGAATAAGTTTAGGAATATGGTACTCATCCTGTTCGTGTTAGATACTTTCTACAGCATCTCGTAAGTAATGCAACCCATCATCTACCTCGTGAAGTGACTCAATCGCTTTTGAAGAGCTATGTACATGGCATGGAATTATACGTTCGTTGGCTTGTTAGTCCTTTCTCTTTTCCATGCTCACTTCATAGTAGCGTGACAAACTTTGGTAATCAAGCAGTTATGGAAGGCAAGCAACCATGATACTGTTCTTTCGATCTCATCTTGACTGCTCTTAGTGGTTGAATGGCCATACACATTCACCCCGATTGGTACTGCACTTTCTGCCTTGGTAACCCAGGTATATCTAAGCTTCAGGCAAGTACGCAGATGCACTACTACTGACAATATTTCGACCGAATTGCTGTGTGGTAGGATCTGGAATTTAAGTAACAGCAAATTCTTTTATGGCGTGGTTATGGAACTGGCGGTTGCATCATTTATCCTCGGTTTGTGGTGCGGTATCGAGGCTTGGATCATTAAAATGTATGTTCCCAAACATACGAGATATACTGTAATGATAAGAGCCATTAGACTGAGCTATGCCGTAATCGGCCCACTGAAAACCAGGGGCCGAGTTCGAGCAGTCACCCCCGATAAAAACAAGAGTCTCGTGACTTCCATTTATTGTTGCTCCTTTCCCCCGTTTACAAGTCGACATCTGCCAAATAAATGAACGGCGGGTCAGGAGACTCGTCTGGAGCACCAGAGGTGGTGTTGACGAGGAATATTTGCGTGAAACGGGTCGCTTTTTCTACCCATTTACTCATCGGCAGTTGGATCAGCGAAACGGATTCCAGTGGTAGTTTAATCTGTGTCAAGTAGTGAGCGTGTAGGCGAATCGACACAATGTCCTTGGCGGAGACATGGTGGTAGCTAGTTTCTGGTTGCGATAGTTGAATGTATCGCAATGGCAATTCGGCGGTATCTGCCATTGCCACAGGAATCAAGTAGACTGATAACTAGCCGTCTGAGCGAGGCAGACCGGGGTTCGGCCTCTTTTAGACGGCTGGTCACCGGTCTAGGAATCAAGCGCCAGAAACATGAGGTATACTCTATTTTTGGGTGAGGTGACGTGTTCTACAGCTTTTCCGTTCACCCTCTTGATTGTAACGTCTGTGTCTTCGGTAATGAGTGGTGCGTACAGACATAGACTTGGACCTACGCTGATTGTCGAACAAGTGTATTCTCAACTGATTGAAATCGATGCGGGTGAAGAGGTATGGGCAGTGACCTTTTCAGTAAACGGCGAATATCTCGTCAGCGGTGGTGATGGAGGTATTCAGGTGTGGCGAGTGAGCAACGGCGAATGAATAGCGACGATCCACACAGACCAAAGTGTCTGGTGTGTTGCTGCCTCCAAGGATGGCAGATATATCGCTGCGGGGACATCCAGCAACAAAGTGTTGGTCTTGGACACAGCCAACTATGAACAAGTCACCTTTACGCACGAAACGACAACAAAAGCCAAAATCTGGGAGGTCGACTTTGCGCCGGACTCAACTCGGCTGGTCTCTGCCGACGGTAAAAAAGTGCACAGCCACCATTTGGTACACGACGACACACCAAAAAGAGCACACGCTCGACCACGCCAGCGCGTATGTCAAGGCCGCTAAATACTCTCCACAAAGCGACCGAGTTGCAACGGCTACTGAGGAATTTGTTCGGGTCTGGGACAGTAATGACGGCCATCTACTGGTCAACTTCATAATCCAGGCAGACCCGGGATGTGGTCTCTATTGGTATAACAGCCACCTCTGCGTCGCAACCAAGGACAGCAAAATCGAGCATGTTGATGTATCCACTGCATCAATCGTCTCGGAGTGGTCAGTTCCTTGCAACGAGTCACGCCTCGCCTTGCCACAACATGGCAAATCGAGTCGTAGCATACTCTACGAAGGAGAATATCACGTTCTGGAACACCTCAACACACACCCAACTCTGTCTGATCCCGCGCAGTAGCAAAAGACGTTCAATTGCGTTCTCTCCAGATGACCAGTTTTTTGCGATTCTGGAACAGGAACGGAAGATTGTCATTAAAAGGGCATCTTTTATCACTGTCCGTCCTGTCTCTTCGCACGTAAATGATCTTCTTACACCTCATACAAGGAGCCGGACATTACTATTGAAAAAGCTGCGCTCGACGCGTGGAAACATGGTCAACTTACCAACGCAGAAGCGCTGCTGACTACGGCAATCCAGGTGTCCCAAGATACAGCTCATTATGTACTCGCTAGTCGAGCTCTTGTCCGGGCACGTATGGAGCAGTGGGACACGGCACTCGTCGATGCCGAAAACGTGCGCGATATTCCCCTGTCGCATATAGATGCTGATGTCCTTTTGATTCAAGTCGATTAAACTGCGACCGTCCGTCATTGGATACATTGCAATGTTTATAATTCTTGTTGGCAAAGGGGAGATACTCGCGGGATGTCGGGTGTGCGATGTTGCGTTTCAGCTCTATTCAAATCATGTTGCCCTTCTCCTTCTTATCAAGGTAAGTGTTCTGCGTAACCCTATCCGCATTTCATTTACCTTCTTAGGCTGTTGTCCTCTTTATGGCCGGAGAATATAATGACGCACTTTCACGCGTAGACGACCTCATTCCTGCCGCTTACTTTGATTCGTCATTTTTAACGGTGAAGGCACGTGAACACTAACGGACTAACTTTCGGTGACTTCGCCACTGATGACCTTCCAATAGGCGTATATGTACCTTCTTCGTGGTAATCTACATATGGAGAGGGGCAACTACGGGCGTGCCCTTCAGTCGTTCGAAGACGCCCGAGGTAAATTCTGTAACCGCACTCATCTACCACCTTTGGTAATTTCATTGGTACACACCGTCCTATCATGCATGTATTAAGTTTGATCTTAATTTTCTTACAGATATCAGGGTGGGCGTTTGATGATCTTGCAGCCGCGATTGAGAAGGGATCCTGTGAAGCACTATTCGCAGCTGGTCGTATAAAGGAGGCCGGCGAGTCTATACTGCGCATGGTGAATCGTGAGGTTAATATGACCAGCTTCACCAAGGCGTGGGCTACTGGTAAATTATCAACCTGTATCTCTCTAGAAAATAGCTAAAATTCTGCTGCAGATATCATGAAGCGATGTCTTTCTACGCCAGAAACTAGCGAAGATATCAATGAGCGGGTGTCTCAGGAGACCGTCCATGTATTGTTGAGAGAGTGGGCGCGACTTATGCTCACAACTGACTCCTGGAAACATGTCTTGACTATCACCACTGGCGTGAGCATCCTTTGCTTTAGTATTCCTCGCGTACCTAATGCTTGTTTACCGTGTAGTTTGTACTTCCAAGATCCACAATCTATCAGGTTGTATGCGAGCACCTCGAAATGGCCGGTCATCTAGCAGATGCAGTTACGTGTTTTCACCAAATGCACAGTGAGCTACAGGAAATAAACATCGAACAAGCATATTGGAAACGAGGTGAGTAATGACATGAACCATGCAGGCGACATTTGCGTAACCTTATTTCGTCAGGCTTTAAAAGTCGATGTTGCGAGAGACTAGAGGAGCTCGGGGACAACGCCATAGAGGCCAAGCAAGCTGATGAAGCGATCTCGCAGTACACCGCTGCACTGTCCTTGGAGCCTGTTGCTCCACTAGACCTCCTGGTCAAGCGAAGCAAGGCACGCATAACAAACGGCATGTGGGAGGACGCATTGAACGATGCGAACAAAGTACCTCGTTTTCGGTTTATTCAAGTTTATGTATGCTGAAGGGTATTCAAATCAGGTAATTGAGCTCGATCCGTCCTCTCCGTGGGGCTACGAGAGGGAGCATGCCGCTTTACATTGTATTGGGCGCTATGACGATGCGACAAATGCGTTTGAGACAATGCTGTCGAAGATGTCGCAATCATCTGACCCAGAAATTCGGGGTAAGGGTAATTGCGCCACATGGATATCTTTATTTATATTCTCTCATAGAGCTATCTCGTCACTATGTCAGTCGACAACGGATCAAGAAAACGGTCCGCTCCACTGTCGAGGATGCCATTCGTGATTCCCCATCAGTTCTCATCAACACCACTTCGGGTCGCCTTTGCGACAAATCACAGCAGGCCGCCGCATTCGAATCGACACCCGCCTTTACAAGACTCGTCTCGTCTATAACCACTCAGATCGACTACACATCCATTGACGAAGAAGTGGGAGAATTTTACCGCTACGCCATGTTTTCGCACCGGTGGGAAGAGGATGAGCCCTTATTCGAAAAGGTCGTCAAAATTGTGGTGTACGGTCTCGAGATGTCTCCGACTCACGAAAAGCTTCAAACGTTTTGCAAGCTCGTACAAAAGATGGGATTTAATTGGGCGTGGAGTGATACATGTTGTATCAATAAAGCGGATAATGTTGTGCTCCAGGAAGCGCTGGTTTGCATGTTCAAGTGGTACGAGGGTTCAGCGATGACGATGATCTTTCTTCGTGGGGTTCACAGACTGGCGCTACGTGGTGCTCTGACGAGAAGCACGTGGAACATGCGAGCGTGGACGTTACAGGAGTACCATGCATCAAAGGTGGTCCAGTTCTACACCGAGGATTGGACACCGTACCTGGGTCTCACCATTTACAACTACAAGGAGTCTCCAGAGATCATCGCAGAAATGGAGGATGCAACAGGAATTTCAGCGCAAGCTTTGATAGCACTCCGTCCTGGCGTCGACGACATACGGGAAAAGCTTCGTCTGGCTTCAACACGACAAACAACCCGGGTTGAGGATGCCGCCTATTCACTCCTTGGCATATTCTCTTTGTCCCTATCGGCTGTATACGGGGAGGGGGAACGAGCACTTGGTCGGCTTTCGGCGCAGCTACTTACAAGCTCAGGAGACACGAGTATTCTCGCATGGACAGGGAAATCTAACAACTTCAATAGCTGCCTTCCTGGCAGTATCACCGTGTTTCGTGAGCCTCCAACCACGCACATACCGCGAGCTATCTCCGACGTTGAAATGGGACCGGTTACTACTGGATTGCGCTCGCTCACCTCGGTGACGAGACTGTATGACATAGTTAATGGGCTCCCAGTGCCATCGTTTTCGGGACGCCGCATGAAACTCCCCTGTCTCGCCTTCAAACTTGGTCCGCTGGCGGTCTCTCAGAACGGGTCGGAGCGTGTTTTCCGCTCAAAGACAAATGGACTCGGCATCGTGGAGATCCAAACTCAAGAAGACCTCTCTCGTCTAGACACCCTATACCTCATTCATCCTTGGATCGACTTCCTCCTTGACCGACAACCCATCGGGGGTATGATCGTTTCCGACGACCAGTCGTCTATGTTGCAAGAATCACCGGCATTGTCCAACCCTGCCAGGTCGACGACCCGCCAAATACCAGCGGTGTGGCCATTGTCTCGCCTCGTGCGGCGCAGCCGTTCTACAGACGCTGCATCGCTTCAATCTCCCTCGACGATATCGCCCGAGGAGAGGCAGACGTGCGTCCTGCGATTCATGGCTCGACTGCGGCGTCGATTCGGTGCGCTCTTGTTCACCCCTATTCGGCGCAATGTGGACGAATACAGGCGTGTGGCTGCGGAGAGTGTGATCAATGTACGCGTGGAGGAGGTGACGCCGGCGATTTTGGAGAGGTTGATACAGAGTGTGCGGGTGTTGGATGTGCTTTGATGGAACTGTTCTGCGACTTATGGATGACAAAGCAGATGTGGGACAAACGCAGGACCGACGCATGAGCTAATGTGGAGAGGGGTTGCGTCGCTCTCTGCCAGCTTAGGTTACCTTCTCAATTGCTAGGTTGAGCTACAGGATGAGTGAGGATCAAAATGCGATCGAACATGTGCGGTTACTATTGGAGGATTCAAGACGAGGCAAGGTACAACTAGAGTTACTGCAAATAGTATTGTGGTCCTCCCGGCGAACCTCAAGAGTCAAGACGATGATCTAGATTGCACTAACCAAACATTCGTAGTAAGGTCATGTAACAAGTTATAGCCTTGATTTTACAGGAGTGGGTAGCACAATCAATTGGATCGGCAAATGGCAATAAGCTGCAGGATTGTGAGACCCGACCCCTTGTTGGCGCACCGATTTGACTTCAACTAGCCGTCAGGTTGTTGTCGAACATAAGAGAGCACTCGAGCGATAAACCGATCAAAAACGTGCATACGGTCACCAATTATACACAAGTAAAACGAAAACCGACTATTGTTACATTCCCCGGTGAACATTCTGGTTCATGTTAATATAGTATAAGCGAAAGCGTTGGTCTGGGAATAGGGGCTGCCGTAGTCGCTGCAGGGGATGTTTGTTCATGGGATTTATCCGATACATATGGAAGCCAAAGGAACTTACTCGGTGGGGCAGCAAGCAATCTGATAACCGGAACTGATGATACGCGTCCATCAATGTGTACGCTCAATGCTTTCAAGTAGAGTACTTACCCCGACTCAACGTTGCCAGGAAGATTGAGGGAAACAACACCATCGGCAGAGATGTCAACGTCCTGTATGAGCTCGACGGTGGCATCATTTTGACACAGCGTAAAGGCATAAGTGCCTGGAGGTGTTGCGCCGAGCACAACGTTAACATTGATTGTATCACCGCTCGCATAACTCCCGCTGACGGAACCGAGCGTCAACGCAGATGCGAGGGGAGTGAGGAGAGCAAAGAAACTATTCACACAGGTCAATGGGGGATCAAATGTAAAAGGAAGTGAGGGATGTACCCGAGCTTAGCGAACTTCATGTTGGGGGAGCAGCACAAGAGTGACAAGACAGAGCGAACAAGAGGATGTGGACTCTCTGCAGAAGAACTGAGCGACCTGCCTGGCTTTTATACCAGAGAGCTTGCCTCGAATATTATAATTATTTTTTTTGCCCTGTGTTCGGCCGTCTAAGATGCAGAATATTCGATTCAACACTTTGTCCCTAATGGATAACAGGCTATGCCACGGTCAGAACGCAATCCACTAGGCGACCCCATCATCAAACAAGCATCACGTGGCGTATGAGCGTCCAGTAGGGTTGCCCAATCTCAGTGACTGGGTGACCCTTTATAGGTAAATTTGTTTCTCTTCGACCAATGGGAGCTCACTGTTCAACGGAAACGTTGGAGCAGCCAATTTTGTGGTTCAATGATATATTGTTGATGCA
The DNA here is from genome assembly GCA_038090615.1 of Phylloporus gajari. Taxonomy (NCBI): domain Eukaryota; kingdom Fungi; phylum Basidiomycota; class Agaricomycetes; order Boletales; family Boletaceae; genus Phylloporus; species Phylloporus gajari. Next base: position 8,383 of record JBBPMY010000957.1, read on the forward strand.
GATGAGGCGCTAAACCTTCAGTGTGAGAGCAAAATGAGCATAGTAATGCCATATCAAGAAGACTTGATGTCCCTGCGAACTTTGAACTTTGTTTTGCTTGCCACTGCTCACCTCCAGAATCCTTTGCGCGATACGCTTGTTCGGCTCGTCACTCGAGGCCCTAGTAGGTGAGGGTTTGAAATTAAAATTTGAATCAACGTTCAAGTGTCTGCACGTGACGGATGAGGCATCCAACATTACCAGGTCAGGAAGTCGCGGATCAATCGGATTTGGAGTGCGGAGCGCTCGCAGGAAAGTATTTTCGTGATGCTGCTAGTTTTAGATCATACATGGCAGTTCACGCATGTCATACACTAATGCAATAAGGCCTATTTTAGTTGGCGGGCCACAGCAAGTACTTTCAGCGCTGAGGAATATTCACTTGCAGCTACAACCTATAACGCCAGTCTTTTTCTTTGCTGGGTCACACTCACACACTGAGCGCCAAACCCACTCAAGCATAGGGAATATCTCAAATAGTCGTTATGTATGTCATTCAAAACTCCGCCCCTGCCTCTTGGTTTACGCCTTTGATACATGGTGTGGCGCATCATTGATCCATAGCCCATGCCAAATATACTGCCTCATGCGAGGTCGTCTACTGTCCCCTCATTTCGTCGTGTATGACAATATAGATTCTACCTATACGGCTGCCAGGTGATCTTTATCGTGTCAGGGAATGCACACGCAAAGAAAGGCAACTTGCCAGTTAGGAGTCTTGAAATACAGGATTCCCCGTGTATGCAGGGCGGGAGAAAAAGTACTTCACATTGTACGGGAGTCCCTCGCGAGCTCCACTTCGGAGTGTTATGTAACTGTGGAACTAGCAATGTCAATTGCCAGACAATAAAAACTTCGACGAAGGTACCCTGAAGTCATGTTAGAAATTACAAGTCCAAGAAACGGCCAATGGGAGGCCATAGTGAGGACCATTATAATGATGGTGGTGGTGCTCCCTGGCTCCGTCGAACGCACAGAGGCATCTAGTCTCGAGGGCATGGTGCCGCCATAACCCTCCCTAATCGTGCGTATTAGACTACGGGTTAGCAAGGTCCGTGTCTAACGGAAAAATAAGTTGGAATAATAAGTCTCGTGGGCGGCAACGCAAGCTATGAGTTCATAGGAGAGCTTGTTATAGTGGCTGTGGTTATATTTGTGCTACTGAAATGGACTCTTTAGTGAGTGAGTCGTATGAAGCGCAGAATGTCACTCTCACATGGTTGAGTGATCCAGATGTCCTGGTGGGCAGAGTGAAAGAGCTTTTCGGTTTAAATTTCGGATGAGATAATTGGCCTCTTATAGATCATTTCAAGCCACTTGTACCGTGAGTAGAGGTAACCTGCAAAGTTGTTCAAAAGCGTTGCATGACGCGGGTGTCCCAGTCAGCATTAAAAGCGAGAGAACATCGCGGCAAAAAACGATGGCCTCGTCAGGTCATCAATCCCCTCAAGTCGATGATGTCAGAGGCGAGATTTTTTGCAAGTCTGCGCAAAGGTATTAAACAATCTGGATGTCCTGGTGGGGAGAATGAGAGAGTCTGTTTGCCGAAAACAATGACATTGTTCAAATCTGCAATTCTCCAGGGCTTATTGTAGCGAGAACAGACTCCATCTGCGAGCCTGATCAAATATACTGAACTATACCCGTCGTGGGCGAGTTGTGGGTGAGGAAATCAGCAAGCTGCTCCCGTAGTCAATATGTAGACAAAAATTGGAGCCCTGATAATATAACACCCACGTTGTGAACCGCCTTCCCGTCTCGCATTTGGGAATCTATGAAGTCTTGGAGTGACAGTGTAAAAGTTATCATCACCCTGGCAAGTGACCCGGCCCTGGCAGAAGGGTCTTACCCATCGTGTCCAGGAGCAATGGCCGGTGGGCACTGTCTGACCTCACAAATGCTGTTGTGCGTGAGTAACGACATGGCCAAAGTCCAAGACCCGGTTGCAGGCTTCAAAG
>JBBPMY010000958.1:0-10375 GCA_038090615.1 Phylloporus gajari
CGTTCGTGAGTGATATTGCATCAACATGATCTCCGGCCATGAAGAGGATAACAGACTGGAAAGGGAAGAAGTTAAAAGAGGACCGAAGTTGGGCAGAATCACGCACCTTGATGAGAGAGAAAAGGAGTACATACTCTGAATGAAAATACTTGGGTGCAATGTCGCACACGCGAATTCCCTCGTCCTTTTCACCCTTGCCAACGAGAGCGGTGCACATAGCGATATAGCCAACGACGGATGGCTGGCAATCGACGGACTGGGTTCAACATGATGTCAGCGTCTACAAAAGCGAGGGAACAGCAACGAGCACCTCCTTGGCGTCGACGAGTGCTAAGTCCCAGTTCCCCAAACGTGCTCGAACAAGAGCTCGATTGGCGAGTACGTGATTGGCGCTATTCCGTGATGTTGGGATTGCCGCAGATAGTAATGATTCTGCATCCATGAGTTGATCGTGTTTCCATGCATGGAGAGCAGTAGAGTCGATATCGATTTCCAGCTCCTGGAATGATTGAGATGTAGCAAAGATGGATCGAAGACAAGACACGAAACATACCGGGACGAAACGAAATACGACCGAAGATAGATCTTTAGCAATGATTTTTCTTTCTGAAGCGACTACAAGGAGCTGGCCGTCGGGAGAAATTGACATTGAACGCACGTCATGGGTGAGTTGGAAGGGGCTGGGTTGAATGTTTCCCGACGTGTCGAAGAAGGTGATGATGTTCTTTACAGAGCAGAGTAAGAATTTTCCATGCTGCGGCAGGGCAAAGCGCGAGTCCCAGTTGGCACCAGGAACCCGCCACTCCGAGAGGGTCGACCTAGTGGATGCATCGATCTTCTTGATTCCGCCGTCGCCGGCTTGGATGAAAAGGTAGTTGTTGTGCCAGTGGAGACCACAGTGCCCGTTCACGTCCACATCATTGATATCGACAAGTGGCTGACCATTACTGCTATCCCACACCCAGATGGAATCTAGACCAGCTGTCGCGACTCGGTCGCCCTGCGGAGAATATTTGGCTGCGAGGATTGCATGGTGGGTAAGTGTGTGTACTCTTTTGGGTGCTGCGAGGTTCGAAATGTCCGAAATCAAGGCTCTATTGAGAAAGCTGTCGACGAAGACGATGTGAGTCGAGTCCGGCGAGAAATCAAAGTCCTGGACAGTAGAGCCGAGTCCGGTGATGTAAACGGAGACTTGTTCAAAGGTCGTCGCGTCCCAAACAATCACTCGGTTCCACGACTCCGCAGCGATGTATTTCCTTGAGGCTGCAACGCGGCGGGTGCCATATTCTATTGGCATCGTCGCTACCAGTTTGCCGTCCTGTACTCGCCACACTTGAACCACCTTGCTGCAACCACCGACGAGATGCTCGCCATTCACCGTGAATGTCAATGCCAGCACGTTTTCGCTAGCGTCGGCTTCAAAGAGCTGGGGATATTCTTCTCAAAAACTCAGCATCGATGCGGTTCTATCTTGTCAATACTCACCACTTGTCGTCGATACGGACATTGGCAATGGGGAATCAATGGAGTAAACAAAGGAAGTATGCGTTACCCTCCCTGAAATAGGCCCCCTTGTCTTCTTGTGCGTGACTTCATTCCGGTCGCAGTAACGTGTCCAAAGTTGCCTTACCAATAGCAGAATCAACGCTAGTGGATATTGCTCCACGTTCTACCCTCAAAAGGATTTGAGTCGGCACCACCCCATTCACTCCTCCACCGGTCAACATCCTTCTGTACTTGGAATTACTTGTGCTGACCGGCCGACCTTGTTGACCTCTTGGCGACATACCTATGGTTCCGTGACCAGTTGTCATACTGAATAACCGCGAGCCCTCGTCAGCACTGATCAGCACCACACCCTAGGTACTTTGGGCTGAGCTGATTCCAGGTCAGACGTATGTTGATTATCCGAATCAGACTGATCTCCGCCCAGCCCTGCGTGCACCCCACCGTGTTCAAGTCAATCCTCTATGGAGCCGACGCATTAGACATCCTCATTCGCTTCCCTCGCCCAGTCTTCGACATGATCGCCTAGCTTCCCTGATGCGGTCACAATGTCGAGGAGTAGGCAACCCGAGCAGGCTCCACTGGGTACTAAATGTTCTTCATAGACTTTCAAGTACGTACATTGGTAAATTATTTGTCTGGGACACTCCAGTGCACTAGAGTCACAGCGAAAAAACATAAGGTCATAGCCTGCACTCATCCCTTATCTGGTTCTACCAGACACTAGGTCTGACCTTCGCCGTTGTTTGCACGCAATCGTCATCCTCGCTACCGTCGTCGGAGAGGGTAACCAATGATCACCTGTGACGTATGAGTTTGGTATAATGGAGGCCACACGCATTACACAGCGTTCTTGGGCCTTTATTTGTCTCGTCAACGCATAGGCGACCAAGAATGAGATGACCATCGGACACTTACCTTCCGGGCCACGACGCCATACAGGCGTTGATATCGTGTGGCACGCGAGACACTTTTGACCCTGCTGTGCATCTTCACCCCCCTGCTGTGTTTAAAGAAAGAGCGTGATCCATACACATCACAAATTTGTATCTGCGGCACTTACCTGTCGTTTTGATGCCGGCCCGTCATTTTCTCCGACAAGTATCGCAGACCGAGGGTTTGTTTCAGCGACTCCTTGCACATTGGCAATGGATCGTTCTCCGACTCCTGTCGTATCAGGAGAAGCCAGCATTGTGAGGTACTGTTCACAGAGGAATGAGAAATCAGGTGAGGATAGAAATGATGATGCAAGAAAGTGCTCGGCATTGAAGCTATTGGACCCCATCGCGTGCGCCAGATTGTTGCCGACAGCGACATCCGGCGTCGTGTTTGGTGGGAACAGAAACCGCTCAATAGATATGCATGTATCCTTTGCAGAAGGCCTCTCCTGTGGTGATAACCAGCATCGTTCGATTAACGCCCAATGGCAATCATCCATCGCACGGAACGCTGGCCGGGCCGGCGTGCGGCCTCGTGAAATGCCCACCACAACACGGCCGTCTTCCTTGACCTCCGACCAAGGCTTCTTCCCCGATAATACCTGAAAGAGGATGAGAGGGCGGAACGACACGTTATACAGGAAGACTTGCCTGAAGGCCGATGCATCCAAACGAGTATATGTCGCTCTTGATTGTCAATTTGGATCCCTCCTCTGGAAGGACCTGTTCCAGCGCAGCCCAACGCAGCGCACCCGGTCGCATCGTGGATCTTTCGAGGTAGCTCAAAGCATCGGGGATATCCCCCACTAGGGAAGCAAGGCCAAAGTCGACCAATCTTGCTGTGCCATCCCAATCGATGAGCACATTGTTCTATATCACGTTCAGGTAAGGAAGATTCAGTAAACTCTGCTGACCTACGCAGTATAGATCACCATGAATGATGTTGAGTGAATGTACTGCAAGGAGTTATTCTTCCGGTCAGAGATAACAATAGAGAACACATACAGTAGTGCAGCCCGTTTGCAATGTCGAGGAGCTACCGTTCACAGTGAGCGAACAAAAGTAACAAGAAGACGCCAATGGACGCACCAGCTGAAGGCGGTGTGCTACATCTAGCCAATCGTCGCGGTTTTCCAGGAAGCTGACAAGGGTGCCATTGGGCATCCACAACGATACTAACGAGACCGCACCCCTGCATCCCAAATCCATGTGCAATACCCAAGAAAGGAACGATGTTATTGTGCTTCAGCCGCCTCCAAATTCCGAGCTCGCGATGAATCATCTGGTTACGGGGTAAATTTGAGAGACCCGTCACCAAAGTTATATGTTACCTTGCTAGATTTATCATTGCCCATGAGCCTAAACCTGAAAGCCTTGACTGCGACCTAAGATGGGATGAAGCGCTGATTGTCTCTGTGCGTGCACGACTCCGCACCTGCCCCGTGCCGTGGTACCAACATCGGTAGACATCACCATAGCATCCGCCGCTCAGGTATTGATCATCAGCTCGCACGAGGAAACTTGTCAGATCGGGTGGGGGTGGAAACGTCTCGGTATTAATCGAGGCTGTCATGCCTATCGTTGTCAAACAATTGTCTGAGATCCGAGCTACTAATAAGGAGCACATATGAAGACACACCCTCTTTCGTATCTGTAATAATCCACGAACAATGGCTAGGATTTGGTTAGAACCAGGAGGAGCTTTAAGAAATAGGGAATGAATTTGCTGTAGACCATGGGAACTAGTATCATGAGGATTACGACTGCCTCATGTTCGGCCGCAAGTTCCCCTGATATCCAAGAGGCATGCCGCATAGGCATCGACATCAACGGAATAAGCGAACCATTCAGCACTAGAACTTGAGTCCGGTGAGAAATCAAAGCCCTGCCGCGTCTGCGGCCTCTCGCCAAGAAATGGTGTTTGTTTTTGGTTTGTTTGATCAAACAAACACTTAATTTCATGGCCTTGCCGTGATGTCCCGCCGTCTCTTGAGGTAGCGACGCAGTGAGCATTCTTCACTACTGGCATCGTCGCTACCAGTTTCCCATCCTTTAAGCTTTACTCGAACATCCTTGCTACAACCACAGGCGAGATGCTTGCCATTCGCTGTAAATGTCAACGCCCACATGGTTTCGCCAACGTTGGCTCGGCTTCAAGGAGCTGGGAATATTCTTCTCAAACACTCTGCACCGATGTGGTTCTACCTTGTCAGTACGCGCCACCCATCGCCGACATGGACAATAGACAATCAGGTGAGTAAACGAAGGAGGGATTCGGTGCATTACCCTCCCTGAAATTGGCCCTCTTGTCTTCTCGTGCGCGACTTCATTCCGGTTGCAGCAGCGTGTCCAAAGTCGCCTTACCGATAGCAGAATCAACGCTAGTAGAATCGACGTTTCACCCTCAATTTTTGGAAGGGATTCGAGCCAGCACTACTCCCTTCCGTACTTGGAACATGTTGATTTCCAAGAGGTTTGGACACTACTTCCAGTGTTCTTTCAGGTGCTGACTGGTCGACCTTGTTGGTCTCTTGGCGAGATACCTAGGGTTCCGCCCTATTGTGACTGGTTGCAATACTGAATAACCACGAGCCCTCGTCAGCACATCAGCACCACGCCCTGGATACTCTGGTCTGAGTTGATTCCAGGTCAAACGTATGTTGATTGCCCGGAATCAGGCTGATCTCCGCCCAGCCGTGCACCCTACCATGTTCAAGTCAATACTCTACGGAGCTGATGCATCAGACATCCCCATTCGCTTCCCCCACCCAGTCTTCGACACGACCGCCTAGCTTCACTGATGGATGCGGTCACAATATCGAAGAATAGCCTAACACTGAATTCAGCTAGCTCTACTGGGCACTAAATGTTTTTCATAGACTTCCAAGTACATACTTTGTTAATTAATTATCTGGGACACTCCAACGCACTAGAGTCACACCGAGAAGACATAAGGTCATAGCCTGCGCTCATTCCCTATCTGGTTCTACCAGACACTGGGCATGACCTTCGCAGTTGTTTGCACGTAACCGTCCTCCTCGCTACTGTCGTCAGAAGAATGGGAAACCGATGACCCCCTGCGACGTAGAAGTTTGACATATATGAGGCGACACTCATTGCACAACGTTTTCGGGTCTTTATTTGTCCCGTCAACACAAAGGCGATCAAGAAGAAGACTTTTGAATACTTACTAAGGCCACGACGCCATGCAGGCGTTGATGCTGTGTTGCATGCAGGACATGTTTGACCCTCCTGTACATGTTCATCCCTACTCTGTATTCAAAGGGGCGTGATCTATATACATTACAAATTTGCATCTGCAGCACTTGCCTGTCGTTTTGATGCCGGCCCTTTATTTTTGCCGATAAACATAGTAGGCCGAGGGTTTGTTTTAGCGACTGTTTGGTCGGAGGGTACATTGTCATGAGGTCTTTTTGCGACTCCTGTCGTGCCAGAAGAAGCCATGCCTATAAGGCACTGACTGTAATCAACCCGAGGAACTGAGGACGGATATGATGATCCAGTGAATTTCTGGGCATTGAAGCTATTGGACCCCATCGTGGGTGCCTGGTCATTTCTGACAGTGGCATCCGATGTCGCGTTTGATGGGAACAGAAACAACCCAATAGACATGGTTATATCCTTTGCTGAAGGCCGCTCCTGTGGTGATAACCAGCATCGTTCGATCAACACCCAATGATGATCTTGTATTGCACGGAATTCGGGCCGGGCCGGCGTGCGGCCCCGTGCAACGCACAACACGACACGGCCATCTTCCTTAACCTCCGACCATGGCTTCTTTCCAGACAACACCTAAAATGGGATGAAAAACCGGAACGACGTGTTATACGAGGGGCCTTGCCTGAAGACCGATGCATCCAAACGAGTATATGTCACTCTTGATGGTCAATTTGGATCCCTCCTCTGGAAGGACCTGCTCCGGAGCAGCCCAACGCAGTGCACCTGGTCGCATCGTGGACCTCTCGAGGTATTGTAGAGCATCAGGGATATCCCCCACTAGGGAAGCAAAGCCAAAGTCGACCAATCTCGCTGTACCGTCCGCATCGATGAGCACATTGTTCTACATCGCGTTCAGGTGAAGAAGATTCGGTAATGTCTGCAGACGCACACAGTACAGATCACCATGAATGATGTTGAGTGAATGTACTACAAGGTGTTATTCTTCCAATCATAGATAACAATAGAAAAGACATACAGTAATGCAGCCCGTTTGCAATGTCCAACAGCTATAGTTACTCCGTAAACAATAGTAAGCAAACGAAAGTAACAAGAACGTCTATGGACGCACCAACTGAAGGCGGCGTGCTACACCTAGCTTATCGTCGTGTTTTTCCAAGAAACTGACGAGGGTACCATTGGGCATCCACAACGATACCAACGAGACGCAACCCTGCATCCCAAATCCATGTGCAATACCCAAGAAAGGAACAATGTTATTGTGTTTCAGCCGCCTCCAAATTCCGAGCTCGCGATGAATCATCTGGTTATGGGGTAAATTTAAGAGACCCGGCACCAAAGTTATATGCTACCTTGCTGGATTTGTCAATACCCATGAGCCTAAACCTGAAAGCTTTGACCGCAACCTAAGACGGTATGAAGCGCCGATTGTCTGTATGCGTGCATGACTCCACACCTGCCCTGTGCCGTGGTACCAACATCGGTAGACATCGCCATAGCATCCCGCCGCTCAGGTATTGATCGTCAGCTCGCACAAGAAAGCGCGTCAAATCGGGTGGGGGTGGAAATGTGTCGGTATTGATCGAGGCTGTCATGCCTGTCGCTGTCAAACAACCGTCTGAGATTGAGCTACTAAGGAGTAAGGGGACACACCTTCTTTCGTATTTGTTATAGTCCACGAACAATAGCTGGGATTTGGTTAGGGCCAAGAGAAACTCTGGAGGGTGTTGAGGAATAGGAAGTGAGCTTGGTGTGGGCCATGCGGCAACTCAGCGTCCTGGGAACCAGCATCGTGAGGATTGCATGAGGATTACGGTTACCTCTGGATTGCTTCATATTCGGCAGCAAGTTCCCCGGGTACGGCGTGAAGCCGTAAAAATGATCTAAGAGGCATGGGCCATGCCTTCAGGGGAGATTGTTCTTGCTCTTCTGGGGCATTTGTGTCAGAGAGCGACGGAACCCCCAGTGCCCCAATTGGTCCGTGCGTTGCATTTGTATGGTCCTGCATTCGCTTTGCCAACGTTCACACGAAGTTCTGCACTTGTCGTTTCCTCTAACGTCGATCTGGTTTATATCCACTGTCTCAGTTAACGCGAGTTTTGTCACTGTGCTGCGGGCTCCGGTGACTAGTGTTGCCGTCGAAGCGAAGTAACTTCGAGATTAATTCGCTTCGCCTCGAAAAAGCGCCACTTCGGTGCAGTTCGAAACACCGAATTGGGAACGAAGTTCACCTCGTTTGCTTCGAGAGGTCCATCGAACTACTATAGATTATCATTACACCTATATGTATCTACTGGTATCCGGGTATAACCCTATGTACTGGCCCCAGGCTGTCCCTTCAATAGCTGTACTCTCAAATACACAACTATTCCAAGTGCCAATTAGGTGATGTTTGCCAACTCTCCATCGGCAACTCGAACCAAAATAGTCAAGTGGCGTTAGTACTGAACACCGCAGCTGCAAACCAACGGACGCGACAGAAGTAATTCTGCCTTCAGGTTTTGAATCTTAAGTCTTCCTCTTCATCAAACAGCTATGCTTAATACAGACTCTAAGCTTTCACCTACTATTGTCGAAGCACTCTAAATCCTCAAGTTTAGCTTCAAGCAGGATCGATCAATTTTACCCTGGACCTGGCTGTGAGCGAGTGTTGAATATACAATTTCAGGTCCAGTCACTACAAGAGCAGGCGATGAATTGGTGGAGGTAGCAGTCTACAATGAACTCCCAGAGTTACTTGCAAGTGTTGGGGCGATGAATAATCACATTCAATAAAACGCAAAACAATTTGATTGGTTGGAACAACGGGCCGGTTTTCCAGCACTTCGCGCTCAATTCGAGAGGCGAAGAGAGGCTCACTTCGAAAGCGCGAACCAAGTCGAACTCAGTCTTAATTTCCACTTCGGTTCAATTCAATTCGCCTCGCGGCAACACTATCTTAGGGTCCAGTCACCTTGCTAGCTCGGCCCCTAACACCAGCGCGGCAGCGCAAAAAGGAACCCCCTCGCAATAAGACTAACTCAACACATCGAAGAGATGAAACACGACAGTGAAAGGCTGCAATACTTGTGGGATAGCCATTGGATGTGTCGTTGACCTAAGCCACGAAGAGGTCGCAGCTTTGAGCATTTTTGTGTGGGCTGGCATTACATTCAACCATTGATCTCCTTGTCAGACATTTGGTGCTATTCAGAATTCAAGAACGCAGGTATAATCTATAGCCACTCAAACTTGTCACAAAGCTTTTTGAACATGCCAAGACGTGCACAGTGTGCTTCGACCTCGCCATACATATCCATCACGGCAGTGGAACACACAAGCGCACTGGGGTTGCCTGCAACAAATGGCACACGCATATATACATAGGCAATTGACTCCAAGAGGGACAATCACTTGCTCGTGCGTCGTGCACACTACCGTAATGTATATACGTCTCATCTCCTTACCTTTCCGACAGACCGAAAGGGCATGGCATCTGTTCATGGCCAAATTATCGTAATACACGCCTCAGTCAGTACAGACAAAATCAAGAACTGAAGTTGGTTCGGCAACGAGGTATAAACCCAATTCTCTTTGCCTTGTGTGACGCGTGGCTGACATCGTGCCGTTCCAGCACTTCAAATACTGGTTCCCACATACAGTCAAGACGGTCGACAAAGGATCGCTGGTTATCCTCGGTAGTGGACGTAAAACCGCTCTACCTCGCTTTGAGGCGTAAGTATGTCAACAACACTGCGAAGTGTAACCCTGCCACACGTGTGGCAATGTGATTCTGCCCGTATTGGGTTGTGCCATGGATCTGGCGTGCCGCGTGTAATAATACATACAGCTCAGGACGTTTAAGGTGAGCCCAGTTGGTTTTCATACAGGATTAACCGTGCAATACTAGTTGCAGCTCAGCTATTGTTCTGTACTCGATAAACTACAAAAAAGTGCCCAAAAACTGCACTATAAAAAGTGAGTCCCGAGGTTCCTATTGACCGGATAAAAATGCTATGGCAAGAGAAAAATAAAAAGTCTGGACTCTGAACGAGGGAACGGTCAAAAGAATGCGACTTAATACAGTGAGGGTATCAGTAAACGGGGGTAACATTGGTAGTAAAGAAAAGGAATGCGAGCTTATGGCACAACGGTGCTGGCGAGCGGACTTGCCGGTGGATTCCCGCGTACCCCTGTTCGCTTCCGCATGCTCAAATCTCGAATGCTTTCCGGCCGCTTTAGTATCGCGTCCGCCAGTGCATTGTTTCGAAACTCTTCTTCTTCTTCCTCCCACACATCTTCGTCTGACTCGTCCACACCGTCTAATGACGACTCGTCCGAGGCGCTCTTGTCGCTCTGCTGTCGTCGTCGGCCCCGGGCTAAATCTGGGGTCCGCCGTACATCCCGATTGGACAACAGGCCCATCCCAGACCACAACAGGGGCGACATACCGTGTCCCGCACCCGGAAAGCCGGGTCCAGCGAATCCCGGTGCGTGTGACAGCATGGGCGTACACGTAAGCAGCGCCTGCACGTGGGCTGGAGGACTCGCCGAGTTCTGTGCTTGCATTGCAGGTGGGAGTGGAAAAGGTGGGAGTGCGGGGTGTCGCAACGTTGGCGACACGTGTGGATGGGACAATGTCGGCGACGAAAAGCCCGACGACGGAAATGATGCGGCAGCTGCATACGCCTGCACCTGTTGCATGAGGTGGTGTATTTGGGCTTGGAGCTGCCATGTCTGAGTCAGACGGTAGA
>JBBPMY010000959.1:0-10365 GCA_038090615.1 Phylloporus gajari
AGTCCCGCTTGCAAAGATCTCAACCTTCTTGATTCCATTGATCCCTAAACTCCCAGGATATCCCCCAACTAACAAAGAAACATCGTTGTCAATTGACGAAGTATATATACAAGGCGACACTGATTACCCACACTCGAGTGCATCGTTGAACTGGATTTGATCGCCCTCGTGAAGACCCACAGTCCTGGTGAATCGGAGGGTTGGAAGGAGAAGTTTGCGAACCTCACTCATGGTATGTAGACCTAGAGGTGCTGACCTAGGCCACTGGCATAGATGGAGTTAATTTGTACTCCCTACAGAACCTCGTCTTTAATTTTCTGCCACTGCCTTACCATCGCCACCTTGCTGGGGTTGAGTAATTCCCCGAACAGTTGGAAGCCTGGCACTACCTGATTTGTCAATATCTGGTGAGCTAGCAGCCTGCTCTTCATTGATGGTTTCCACACTCATTTTCACACAACACGAAGGCGACTGCAGTTAATCCACTCACACCTTGAGATCGATCATGGCCAACAGATGATGGACACCGGAGACCCTATTTGCATCATGACAAACAGCTCTCCTTGCGGGACCTGTATGATATGCCTCGTTTCATGTTCAGGAACAGTACCCACTAGACTTCGACCTTGGACTTCTCATTCCTAAATATATACGGTACCCTGTATGAACGATGTCATGTATCTGTCAGAATTCGTCCCCCTTTCTTAGAATCACCCGAGCTTCGCAGATTGTGACAGAACTTACGGACCCTATCTTCACCTTGTACGAACAATTCACCCGCGGCAGACCTGATCATGGAGACCCAGAGCTTCGTGACTACACGGGCCGATGCGATTCAACAGATCGATGTGGGCAAGGGGTGTCATGACCTAATATCATTTTCGTGATACCACTTTCTGATGAATGGCACTCACCCGTTTGCGTACATTATCCACTGCGGCCTTTGGACGTTCTATCGACCTCCTTATGTATCCTATACATTCTGCCTCATTATATTTACAATGGCGCTCGGAACCAGATATGGGATTGAGACTGGATGGATTTGACCGCGTTCTGGACAAATGTCATGTGGGTATCAGATAAAGTTCCATTGACCTTCAACCCTTATGGGTCCTATACACCTGCCTCGTGTCCTGTGTGATGGTTCTTGAGTTCTATCACTCCATCCTGGTCGCAATCGTGTGTTATTATCGCGTCATCCTTTTCATACGATGTTATCGCCGTGTCTACGCCCAAGCCCTACGTAGAAGCGACGGATTGTATATCAAACGAGTCGTCGGACTCGTGGACGGCACGGGAGAGAATGGGGGTCGTCACCATCAGCCCGTCGGACTTCGTCGCGCAACTCGGGTCCCCTTGTCGCATTGCGGTCTCGTGGCGTCTTCGTCATGCCGTCCTTGTTGGTTGTCATGGTTTACCTGTCGTACGGCGTCGCACCGCAAGCTGTCGTGCCAGCTGCCGTGTCCTGTGGGTGCATCGAACGGGTTGCCGAGCTCGTCGATGGCGCGGAAGAGTGTGAAGGTGGCGTGTGGTGGGTCCGACGCTCATCGATGGCCGGGGAGAGTTGGTGGTACCACTAGTACGCCGGCGAGCCTCTGGGCCCGTCGATGCCACTGGCACCAGTTGGGGTGGCGGACGGGGGTTGAAAGCAATTACCCTATAAGTAGCCCAGCATCCCCTGTCCCGTCTTTCGTCTCCATCCCGTGCCACACTCTCGGCGTTTTTCCTATCTCTCGTTCAAGTGCATCGTGCTCGTCTGCGTTCTATGACCAAATCTCTCCTTTCGACCTCTACCAAGTATGTACCCCTTTGTCGCTCTTGCTGGCTCTGCTCACATTTTGTTGCCCTCTGCTCTCGACATACATAGTCCGCTCGTACGTATCATTTCGTTTCCCTTCCTTGCCCTTCCTTACATTGCATCATCTAGGACATCTCTCGATGACGCCAGACGAAATAACCACTCTCGAGACCAACACCGCCGTCGTCTGCAAAGCACACGAGGCGGCGAATTCGCGTAAAATGGGCTACCGCGCATGCGTGTTTGTAGAACCGTGCTATTTCGTGAAATATGGCGACCCAAAGGCGCTAGGCCCTGAAATTGCAACTCAAAGATACATCTTCGACTACGCAATGCGGCCGACAGACACGTCATGCGTACCGCGAATCCCCGAAATAAAACACTGTTTTCAAAAAGAACGGACAATGTATTTGGTCATGGAACGTATCTCGCTTGCGATGCCCCCTTTAGATCTCATCGAGAGGGTAGCAAAGGCTCTTAAGTGGCTCTCGGAGGTGAAACCTCCTCTCGGCCATGTGATTGGTCCCTTGGGAGGTGGTCCCATCCGTCATAAAGTCTTCAAGGACTCCGAGGCACCTCTGCTGTTCCCAACCGTCGATGCCCTGGAGCGGTATTTGAAGACAGTGCGGCCACGCTCGTATTCTCTCTAGCATGCACTATTCGCTCACATGTAGTCTGGGACAGGTGTACACGATGCTGCCGCGCCAGATGCAGAATCTGGTGTCTCCTATCAAGATCAGCAACGATCGCCTGATGTTCACGCAGTCCGACATGGACCTCAGCAACTTTGGCGTCGACGAGCAGGGCCAGACGGTTCTCATGGATTTTGGGGAGATAGGGCTGTTGCCCGAGACTTTTGTAGCGTATACGATGTCTGCACACGACGGCAATCTCGCCCCCATTTTCAACTCCTTGGGTTTGGCGGAAGATTCAAATGCCTGGATGGCCAGGATCCACTGGTATTTAGGGATGGTGTCCGACCCAGAACTCGGTATGTCAACTTAAGTTGACGTACAATTTTAACAATCGTTCGCCATAGGCCTGAACGAGCATGGCTATCCCAAGAAAGGGAGGGCAGCAAAAACTAGCCAAATAGGATAGGGATGGGCACTATCGATCTCCAAATGTTATGTCGAGCACCGCACCACTCCCGAGCCGGTTCTTCGATGATGATCCAACACTAATTGACTGGTCTTTCAAGTTTCCGTAGTAACATTAGTAATGTTTTACCATGTCAAAAACTCTCCAAGCACGGAGCCCTAGGTGGGATGGATGTATGGTGGTAAGCTACACAACCTGCGAGCTCCAGACCCGGCTCCTTCCATAAAGCGCCTCCGAAACAAGTCCAGTGAGTCGCAACGAGGATCAAAAAGCAGTATTTCTCTCCTTAGGATCATCCCCATACAAACGACACCTTCAGCGAGATGGCTAGTGTTAGCCCACTGTCGTAGACTGCACATGACATGATATGATACGGCAACTACCAAGACAGCCGACTAACATTCACTAGGAGCTTCTCTGTCCAGTACCACGTGGCACCCCCACGAGGACCCCGAAAAAATCTTCGGTGAGAAGCATCAAAAAAGTTCAGTACTAACAAAAGCCCCCCCTAGCCCCTCATCTCACTCGAGATCCCCAAAGCCCCATTATGGCCCCTCCAGTCACTAGGGGATCCCGGCTCGGGAACTCAAACACCAAAGACCCCACGCCACTCAACCCCAATAAAGGAGGCAGGAGATCCCTTGCCCCCACCCCCACTCCCACTGAGGACACGGAGTTCGTAGATGCCGAAGAATATTTGGTCCAGGACAAAACCACCGGTCTAGCCTACCTCACCAAGCACGCCCTCTGCTGGGTAGACCGACCAATGGACAGTAGGCAATGTCACGGGTTGGGTAAACCCGCATGGGTACCGGGTATGGGTACTATCAGGGTATGGGTGCGGGTCTGAGTGCTTCATACCCGCACCCTGACCCGTACCCCTGTAGGTTTATGAACATCATATATCTTTTTTTAGTAAGGTAATACGGATCATCTCTATGTACCGGATGGCTATGCATATGTCAAACAGAGTTTATGCCATAACATTTTGCGGAACTGAAGTCAACATCTTATACCTCGAAGTCCACCAACATGCAACCAGAACCCACCAAACGGCCTACAAAGCTGACTGAAAGAGCCAAAGCAGCAGCTGAGGAAAAGGAGGCGATTAGACGAAAGAGAAAAGGTAGTGATGGTACCGTGACCAAGACACACCAAGTATCAACTGCACACATGGCAAAGAAGGCGAAGGTCATAGAGCCTAGGCCAGAGGTGGCTTCTAACACAGACCACAGTATCCATGAAAATAGTATTCCGAGGCCAGCAGAAAAGGACAAGCGCCCAATGAAGGTTTTCAGTCAAGACCGCCATCTAAATTTGCTGTCCGATGACGAAGACCTGTATGCAAGTGACAGAGCATCAGGTAATGAGGACACTAGTCTCAGAGCAGTAAAGACTGAAACACGAGAAGAAGAGCTCGGTTCGTGACTTTCTGTGCTATTGGCTCTTCTGCATTTAACCATTAGTCTCAGAACGACTGCAGAAGGATTGGGTATCACTGGTCTATGCATTCTTTGAACCCAAACCCACTATCGCAGCCATCAATGGCCGACATGCACACGAGTTCAAGTGTAGTGGGAAAGGCTGCAAGGTGAAAATTCGCCGTTATCTTGATACAAAAGACGCACGATCGACCAGCAACATGCACAAGCATGTACGGAACTGTTGGGGAGAGGAAGTTCTCACCGCAGCTCAGAGTGCACGAGATGCAACTGAGGTCCGTGAAAAGATTGTCAAAAATATACTACGAAATGGGTCAATAACAGTTGCATTTGAGCGGAAGGGAAAGGGAAAAGTGACTTACAGTCACCGTCAGCTCACGAGATCGGAAACTCGGTGAGGTCCTCATTTGTACTTGAAACCGGAAGTTTAAACATATATTCAGTGCGGAAGTTGTGCGATGGGTTTCGGAAAGTCTGCGGCCATTCAAAATAGTCAATGACCGGGGTTTCCAGATGCTGATGAAGACGGGTCGACCAGAATATCACATACCTTCTGCTGAAACTGTTTCACGTGATGTCAAACAGGTTTTTGTGCGCACGAGGAACAGGATTGCTAAAATGTTAAGGGTAAGTCCATACTACACACGAAGTTTGCATTGAAACATAGGACATACCAGGAATACGATGGAAGACTCAACTTCACGACCGATGCTTGGACATCTCCAAACCACCGGTCGTTTGTTGCTTTTGCAGTACACCTCGAATATAAGGGGGAGGCACTAAGTTTTCCATTAGACATCGTTGAGGTTTCCAAGGTAAAAACAAACCTTTGATTACTTATAACGTCAGCTAAATAGTTGTCGATAGTCGCACACGGGAATTGAACTTGCGAACACATTTTCCAAGGTCCTAGATGAGTTTGGGTTAGCCGAAAAGGTGGGCGCTTCGTTAGAAAGACCTACCAAGAGCTAAGCCATGCAGATCCTGAGCGTGACTTGTGATAATGCATCGAATAACGACGCAATGATCAAGGCGCTCGAAGATCGCAATCCGGACTTTGGGGGGACAGATACGCACACGCGCTGCTTTCTCCACGTTGTTAACTTGGTTGCACAGTCCCTGATTCGTCAGTTTGATATGAAGAAAAATGATATTCAAGTTGAACTTAAAGATGGTGTCGAGAAACTTGAAAGCTTGATGGGCGAGGATACGGACGACGAAGATGAGATGGCCCAAGGCACAGGTGAAGGAGATTTCTCGGAGGAGGATGAGAATGAGGCAAAAATGTCCATGGAAGATGCGAACGAGGCTGAGACAGCCATCGACAACAAAGATGAGGCCGGTCTTGACGAGCATTTTGCTGAAAATGACGAGGGGTGGGTTGATGAACTGGAGGAGTTGAATGACACCGAGCGCGAAGCTCTCGAGATGGCAGTTCTGCCATTGAAGTTAGCGCTGGCAAAGGTACGCCCGAGCTGACAGTCTCACCTTAATGCTAACTGATTCCTTTAGCTGCGCAAGCTGGCGAACAAAATTGTTCGTTCGTCAACAAAGATATTGCCCGTATGGAGAAGTATCTTGAAGGACTTGAAAAAGACTGTCAGTACGATGCCGCGCGATGTGGTAACTCGATGGAACTCAACGTTCGATCTCCTCGAGTATGCACTCACCCATAAGAAAGCCGTTGAGATGATTACACAACGGAGGGACCTTGGATTGAGGACGTTTGAGCTGGGAGATGAGGAGTGGGAACTTGTTGAGCAGCTGCACGATGTCCTCAAGGTATGCCATGCGGCAATCGTGCGGTGAAGGCAGTGCAGTGCTGACTCATCGTATCAGCTCCTCAAGGATGCCACGCTTTTCTTCTCACGCGGCACACCCAATCTCACCGCCGTCATTCCCGCCATGGACCACATTGACCATACATTCACCCTGCAGTCACGGAACAACAAATACATGCCAGCCGTACGAGAAGCAATCAAAATTGCCAAATGGACCCTCAACCGCTACTACCAACTCACAGACCGCTCACACCTCTACCGTATCACTATGAGTAAGCTACGCTAACCTGTCTGTACATAAAGAAACTGAATAATCTCACAGTCCTCCATCCCCGCTACAAACTCACCTACTTTCGTGATGCTGAGTGGGAAAGTGACTGGACCAATACCGCAGAGGTATTGGTCCGCGAGACATTCGATGCATACTATGCGAGCATACAGACCGAAGAATCTGAAACCGAAGAGGTCAAAAAGGAGGACAACACGGTATCTAAAAAATCAGGTCGGCCTATGAATGTTTTCGATACTCTAACCGCTCTAGGGCCACCCAGACCGATTGACCGGCACTCAGAAGTTGACCGCTACCTGAGAACCGACATGGAAAGTGTCACAGATGCTATTCAGTGGTGGTATGAACGTCGAGCTGTATACCCTCGCCTTTCTCGAATGGCGCTTGATTTTCTGACAGTACCAGGTGCGTTCATTGGCCTAGTTGTCTTATTTCCGATGCCTAATACACTATAGCGACTTCAATTGACATTGAGAGGCTCTTCAGCCGAGGGCGGCTGGCCCTTTCACATGTCTGCTCACGCCTCTCTGTGGAATCAACACGTGCGCTTCTTTGTCTCGGTCACTGGAGCAAACTCGGCCTTGTCAAATCAGCCGATGTTGAAAAGGTGTCGAAATTACCAGATGTAGATGGCAGAGAGCCGAAGCTGGCCGCTGGATGGGACACTATCATTGACTCCCTGTAGCACTTATATATACATTCATTATGGCCCCTAGAATGACCAATGTCTTTTCCCTTGTCGAACATTGTATACCCGCGGGTATGGCGGGTATGGGTGTCGGTACGGGTATGCATTTTAGGTACCCGCGACTTTACCCATACCCTTAGGCACAAGTACGGGTATATCTTGGGTAAAGGTGCGGGTTGGACCAGTGACACCCGTGGGTATACCCGTGACATTGCCTAATGGACAGACCCAACATCATCTCAACCCTGCACCAGATAAACCAGCTCCATAAGGTCCCCCTATCTGCACGCGAAGCCATTCGGGCAATCGCATTTATACTCGAGGACCACGAAGCCTCAGACATTGCCTCTGCCGTCGTGACCCACGCAGTGACCCCGATCACCGAACAAGTCAAACAACACGTGACCGACTCCCTCGCAGCGCACATGGCAGACTTAATAAACGCCAGCACAGAACTAAGGACCACATCCGAAGCCATTCAACGCCAACACCTCTCGCTTAATACGGTAGTGAACGCACTACAAGACCAATCCAACGCCCTCGACAGCATCACAACCGCTAAAGATTCATTAGACAGCATAGCGCCCGTTATCGAAACCGCCCAACAAGCCTTCGCCTCCCTCGTAGAACAGACCACTGCCGCTGCCCAGTCACTTAGCAAGACAAATCAGACGGACGACCCCCGCCCATCATACAGCAGCATCCTCCAGTCAGCCCCCTCCCTACCACCCCCCAACTCTCGCCCCCCACACACCAATACTACGCCAGCATCTTACGCCAAAGCCGCCATCAGAGACCATCAAATACTAGTTGATCCACACCCGGGGCAAAGCTTATTCTCCCCCAACGCGACGACACTTGAGATCGCCAACAAGATGGGCAAGATCATCGACACCCTACGCAACGAAGAGGACCCAAAAGTAGAGATCAAGGCGGTCCTCAAACTCAGGAACGGCGGACTTATCATGGAACTGGATAGCCTAGAAGCAACAACATGGTTGCACCAGGAAGGCGTACGCGAACACTTCCTCGACTCCCTAGGTATCCCAGCCGAACTGAAGAGACGAACCTACACCATTCTCGTCCCTTTCCTACCAATCAGATCACAGATCGAAGAGGCGGACTGGCTGAGAAACGTAGAACTAGAGAACAACCTCCCCACCGACGTTATACTCTCAGCCAAATGGGCCAAACCTGTTGAAAGACGCTCCCCGGAACAACAGGTAGCTCATGTCATACTCACGCTAACCAACCCAGACGCAGCCAACCTCCTACTACGCGACGGACTCTACGTGCAGAAAACCAAACTGCACCCCCGAAAAGAGCACAAAGACCCCGTCCGGTGCGCCAAATGCCAGGGATGGGGCCACCTCGCAAGAAACTGCCTAGCTACTCACGACACTTGTGCCACCTGTGGAGACCACCATCGCACAGATTCATGCATGAAGCAGCACCGCTACTGTGTCAACTGCGACAAATCGGGCCATGGCAGCAACGACCCGAAATGCCCCACCTACCTCAACAAGCGTGCTATGCTCGATGCAAAACACCCAGAAAACTCTATGCCATACTTCCCTACGGGCGACGAATGGACTCATGTCACCCTACCACCAAAACCAACCCCTCTCATAGTCACACCACCACCCCCACGTACGCCCCCAACGGAACCACCTAGGTCAAACGGACCCCCCCAATACACAGCCGAACAGCCAACCAGAGGAGGACCCTCAAAACGCGCACGTGGGAGAACGGGAAGAGGAGGTAGAGCAACGAACAACTGGCACCGCACTGGAGACCGTCCCCTGGCCACAAATACCGGAGCGACCCCCTCCTCATACGAACGCGAACGCGAACTCAACCCAAATATGATCCCGCTACCGGCGCCAGCCACCCGGCAAACTTCCATCCTTAGCTTCTACCCCCAACCTTCCAGACCCTCCCAAAACCCCGCTACCGCCGCCACATCCGCCTCACAACCCATACTCCCACCTAGCAGACCCTCGTCGCCGTCGTTGCCCCCCCAACCACCATCCACCCAATGACTGACACGACCGACACCCCTCTACGTCTGAAGATATGGCAACAGAACCTAAATACATCATACACTGCGCAGTTATCACTACTAAACGACACGGACCGCGGCGCGTGGGATATCCTCGCTCTACAAGAGCCTTATATCAATGCCCTAGGAAACACCACATCCACCCACCACTACCACGTCGTATACCCAACCCAACGTCGAACATCAGAAGAAAGAAGTCGCGCAGTCCTCCTCATCTCCACATCGCTTGACCCCAACTCTTGGACCCAAATCGATTTCCCCTCACGCGACATAGTAATAATCCAGCTAACCAACCCCCACAGAACGTGTACCCTAATCAATATCTATAATGCATGCGAGAACAACAACTCGCTAACCCAACTAGCTACTTACCTCGAAAGCAACATAAGGCAAGTCTGTCCCAAAGAAGACGATCATATGATCTGGCTCGGAGATTTCAACAGGCACCATCCGCTCTGGGAAGATGAGAGAAACGGCCACCTTATGACCAACCGCCATCTCAGACTAGCGCAGCCCCTCATCGAACTACTAGCCGAATACGGTATGATCATGGCTCTCCCTAAATACACCCCCACTCTAGAAGCCTCCGCCACCAAGAACTGGACCCGCCCAGACAATATATTCTGCACGGAACATACAGCGGAACTACTCCTAGAGTGCTACACCGACCCCGCCCAGCGCGGACCTTGCACAGATCACGTGCCTATACTAACGACAATAGACTTTCCCACGACCCCCACCCCCCCAACACGCACTCACAATTTCTCCGATGTCGACTGGGAAGCCTTTGCCAAAACGCTCAAGACCAAACTACACACCATCCCATCCAACGAACCCATAGTCACGGAGAGGGCGTTCCAGGACACCACCGAAAAGGTCACCGTCGCTATCCAAGAGACCATCAAGACACACGTCCCTCTCTCCCGACCCAGTCCACACGCCAAAAGATGGTGGAGTCGCGAACTCACCATCAAAAGACGGGAAGTACGCAAACTAGCTAACCTGTCCTATAGCCGACGACAAGATCCCCACCATCCGTGCCACGAGCAACACAGGATCAAGCGTAACTTATACTCCGAGGCAATCAAGACGGCAAAGAAGGAGCACTGGGAGGACTGGCTCGAACACATGGACACTGACGACATCTGGATAGCCAACAAATACCTTAACGCTGACCCACACCACAGCGGCCCATCACGAGTCC